>UXGD01003505.1:0-20218 GCA_900474315.1 Torymus auratus | reverse complement strand
ATCATGGTGTGACGTTTTTAATTTCAAAATTGGCCAACGGCTCGCCAACCGTTAGTTAACATTTTTAGCAGGGTTAGATCGATTAATTGCAGCGTATAATGATTATGACAGATTTGTGCTTCTTTATAAAATGTATCATATAGCTTGGTCTTTGTAAATGGCAGGACATAAAATCAGTTTACTAAGAAGATATTAACTGATTGATTATTCTATAAAAGACAGTCGAAACGTAGAAGAATCTTGGTAAAGGAATATCAAAGGTGCCCAAACATTGGGCAGGAGAGTTCAAAAGAAAGAGATTAATCGTCGCTCATCCGTAGTGATACATATATACTCTGAAGAGTAAATTTTACTCATGGATTGGAATATTCAGTGTCCATCTAGTGGTGAAAGTAGGCATTAACGTTACACAATGCTTCTTCGTATTATATGATTGATCGTCATAAATGATGTTTAAAACCGTAAAAAAATAAAATAAAAGTATAAAAAGAACTGTAAAAATATTGGTGAATTATTTTTTATTAAAGTTTTGTTCAATATATCACCAAGTTTTATGTTAATTATACCATGTAACTATATAACTATTTTGTACATAAACACGAACATTAGAATACACTTTTTAATTAACTAGCAAAATTCAAACGCGCTTCGCGCGTACTATTTTGTTTTTAAGGTTACGAACGTTATATTTTTCACTACGGTTTAGTTTTAATTAGTTTTAATGACAAGATAATTAGATAAATGTTTCAAGCAAAAAATCACATGTTTGTATTCTATTTCAAGTATTTAGAAGTGGTATAAAGACCTGAGTTTCAAAATTCGAAACTAGCACATTTTTAATATAAAAATTTTTACTACTTTTGCTACTTCCGGCTATCATTCTTTTAAGAGTGGATTTCAGGCAGATTGTAATTATAAATATGTATATATATAAATTACCAAAATTAAGTTGCTGAAAAATAAATAATCTTTAACAACAAAACTACAATATATTACTTTCAACATTCATCTTTCCCTTCATACACAGAACAAAATAACACACGCGAACTAAGTCACAATATCATCCACGAACAAGGATCTCATCACCTCGTAAACTTAATCCCTTAGATCCTACGCCGAAAAACGCAAGAGCCGCGCGCATGGGCCGAGATACGATCGGTCGGAACGTAACGAGGACCGCCCCCGACAAATACGGGCGCGACGTTTCTCTCCCTCTCTCCCCTCTTTTCCGGAGGACGAGTTTTCGCCCGAGCGAATTCCGTAGCAAAATGTTTTCGATTGACGAGGTCTGTCGGGAGGTCGGTAGGCGTATCTGTGTCAAGATGACTCGAGGATCACGTGGAAATTTTTACCGAAGAGCGGTGAGGAAAATGTTTGTTTTGAAAAACTATAAAGGCTGTGTAGTATAAAATTGTTAGAAAACGTTTGTTATTGTTTTAACGGTTAATAAGTATCATGTTATTAATGACAAATATATACAGTCTTTTTTGTTTAACTTTATTAAGAATAATTAGGTTATTTCCATTTTCGTAAGTAACTTCTGGAATGCATATTTAAAAATATTTCAAATTTGAGACAAAAAGCTTTTACTTCTCAGAAAGCCAAAAATAATGAAAAAAAAATAATGGCAAAGAACTCTCTTTCGCTATACAGTAAAACTTCTGCAGCATTCAAATAAGAAAACCAGCTACGAAGCAAAAAAATCTTTATTTTCCCTGTAAATTTGGAACAATGCCACGTAAAAACTATCGTTGACAATAAACATTCAAGTCTCTATCATAATAAAAACTTTTTCTTCTAAAATTATTTCTTTTGAAAATTTTTACAAAACTACATTTTCTCAAATTTACCTTTGCAATAATACCATACAAAATCTACCATTCGTATCCCCGAAAACTCCCTATTTTCCCCCAAACCAATCCCTCCCACATAAAAAGTCCCCACCGATTTCCACTCTCTGTCCGACCCCTCGCGCAATCGAGTTGCTCTCCGCATGTAACGAAGTGCACTTCTTAATTACCCGCTTCTTCTTCTCCCTTCTGTGCTCTCTTCTCTTCTCTGTCTCTGTGGAAAGAAAAAGGGCGAGGCGAGCTTGCGCGAGAAGAAAAAGTTCGCGCGATTTCCTATATAGCGCGTGGAGCGTCCTTAGTGGCCGCGTGGGTGGGTGAGTGTGAGGGGGAGACAAAGGGAGGGCACAATGGACAGAAAGAGAGAGAGAGAGGCGCCTTTAAGCGTAATTGCGACCTCAGCGATAGATAAGGCCGTGTAGGTGAGAGGCTGCTGCGGTTTGGGGTTTTGTGTTTTTGACGAAGAGGGAGTTGGGTCGGTTCTTCGAAATGAAGGGATTGAAAATGGTATTTAATTAGGAATTATTTTCGGGGGAATTTTAGAGCTTGATGAATTTTCAATTTTTACACAATTGTTATTTATTTAATTGATTCCTAGATAAATTATTTTAAAAACATGATCTTCATGGTATCGGCTTACACAAAAAATACATTAAAAAAAAATTTTTTAAACGTTTTCAATTTTACGTTGACGAGATTTTTATGTTGGATAATCAAAATATGTTGTTCATAATTTTCAATAAAAAATATTATAGAACCTATATAATTGGAATCTAAACAAAACAATTTCTGGTTATAGCTTTTGTATAAACTAACTAACATCATGTTTCTTCAAATAAATTTCCAAAAATTAATTAAATAAATAAAAACTGTTCGGCCGGTAAGGCAGGAATTATGAAAATAACTTCACATTCTACACACAGCCGAGTGTAATCACAGACTACTATTATAGTACAATCGACCGCAAGAACCACAGTGGCTCATTGGTAAAGCGAATCCTGGTATCCGACAATAATACAACTACACTATGTGTATAAGTCTATGCGTCGATGGTCAACGTTGATCGACGATAGAAGCATAACAAGGACGACGTTGTGCATAAAAATCCACGGAGATCGACACCATGGCATAAAATCAGTTGAATAAAGAAGTTGTCAGCTGATTTGACAATGCATACAGATATAAAAATATATCCAGAAATGGATATTTTGTCGTATAAAACAAACTTTAGACAGACTTTTTGATATTTTTTTTATGTAAAATATATTTTTTGAATAATTGGAGTTTTTGAAAAGTAAAATTTTTAAATAAAATTACAGTACCTCAAATAAGTTAATAATATTAATGATTTAACTGAAATATGTTCTATTTATTTAGCTTTCGAAAATATAAATTTAAAAAATCGACAGAAACATTTTCAGGAAAAAATACCAAAGTCTATAGCAGGTACTCGAAATTCGAGATTAAAAAAGAGAATAATAAAATAGTGCGCATGAAACTGAAATCCGAAAAATCAATAATGAAACAATGGCTGAATCGAGAGCGTTTTGAGAGTTGCAATTTGAAAAAAATCAATAAAATCTCGGCCTCGAGAAAATAAGAAAATATCGAAAGAGGAAACATTTCTATAAAAATTTTAAAATTGCTTGTTCCGTACATAAAAGCAACATTCTAATAATTTATTCCCTTACTTCATAATTTTTATTTTCAACAATTTATTATCGCCCAAAGATCGAAACCTTATAACCCTTTAAGAATAAATTCATTTTACTATTCAGTAACCGACTACACACCCAACCAAAAACTAAATTGCAGAACAACCCGAAACTTCCAATTAACACAATCGCAGAACGACAAGTTCCCCAACTCGGCGGCGATAGCACAAGTCGCGCGCGTCACGCGAACGCGGAAGTGCATATTTTTTGTAGGTTAGGTCGAATCGCGTGCCGTGCTTGCCGGATACTTCGGAAATGGCTTTTTAATGACAAGCGCGCCCGTAATGAGTTCATCTGAATTTCATTTCTCGATAAGGCAAGAAATTTGTAAATGCAGTTTTAATATCCATTTGTACAGATTTTATAACGTAGAAAATGTTATCAAATTTCTCAGAATATCCAACATCAATGATTCTACTTCTTGTATGTTACATAGCTACCAGTAAAATTTTATAACACAATCCTCCAAAATCAACCGAACCGACTAAAAAAAGAAAATAAATAAATAAAATCTCTTCATACTCATCAGTGTCACCCCAATTCTTCCTAATTACAAAGGACATTACACACCGCTCGGGGACTTCTGAAGCGACTTTATTGCGCGTATAAAATGCAAACTTTCGAGGCGCGCAATTACGCCCGACCTTCTCCTTTCCCCCCACCCCTCAGGCTGACAAACTCGTCGCGAGTGAAGAGAAGAGAGGACGAGTAAAATTTTATTTTCTCGACTCGAATTCCGAGGGCAATATCGAAAAATTATTTCCCGTATCTCCGGATTTTCGAGGAAGAGAGAGGGGGAAAATCGCCGGCGGTTATCCGACAAAGGCATCGGCCATTGGGGATTTCGCGGGTCGAGCAGTTTCTGGATTTCTCGCCGAGGATAAGAGAACGAGAGAATGACGGTACAGATGGATCGATTGTAACGGTGGTATCGGCGCGGTCGCTGATTTGATGATCATTGCAGATTTGGGATGATGTGAGTTTTGATTGACGTTATTTTAGTCTCGTGGTAGGGATTTCATTTTGGCGAAAAGGTGTTTTTATTTTGACAGGAAACGTTTTAATTGAACTATGAGAGATCCGACTTATTCTATGCTGAGAATGAAGTATTGATTTTCTCTCTTTAGTGTTTACGTGCTTGAAGATACTATTTCAAGAAAGTTGTTAGTTCGAGCCATTACAGTTTTACAAAATTGTTATTTGATTACAAAGTAAATTACTGTGAAGTATCTCGTCATTGGACTTGAACGTATATTGATAAAACTTTGAACGTCTTTAATGAAATAAGAAAGACGAAATTCAATTGAGTTGAAATAACAGTTCTTATATCGTTTCTTTAATTTTGGAACCTCAAAGGAGCAAGCTTAACTTCGTTGATTTGTGATACATCGTATTGTACTTACGTACTAATGATACTTTTGCAGCGATAAGTTTATGTCGATTTGTTTGAGAGTACTCACCTGAAACAGAAAAAGAAACATATTTCATTAATATTTATGTATAAAGGTAAAAATTTTAATTTTACAAAAAAAGGATTATAAAGCTATGCTTTCTTAATGTATACTTTCAGAAAATTTTCAAATCTCAAACAATCCCCTAAATCCAACCCAAACCGACTCAAAAATACACCCGCAGCAGCCTGAATAACGTAGGAGGCGTGAATAATGGGCGAGCGAAGAAGTCTCGCACAAAGGGGATACCCCCGGCTTAATTAAGCCAGCCGTTCCACACTTTGACGCGCGTGGCAGGTGCGGTTGTAGGGTGCATCGGTGATCTGTGGTGTCGATAGGGCCGGAGATATACGTTAAAATGAAACAGAATTTAGCTGGAAGTAGGTTATACATAATTAAAAAGAAAAAAGAAAAAATTGTTGCGGTATGTTTATAATATTGAAATTTTAGGTTATGTTGCGAAAGACATTTTCGCTTAAAAGTTTTGTATTTGATAGAAAAGTTATGCTTGCACGACATCAGAGTTGAAGTGTGTTACACGCGAGAGGCTTATCTAACTCTGAGGATCTTTGCTTGACTAGCATTTGACAGTTAAAGCTAAAAACTTGAAACTTTTACAGCTTAAATTGAAAAGTAATTTTCTGGCGTTGCATTTCGGTTTCTACTGTAGGATCTCGCAAATTGGAAATAAATTTCAAATAACAATTTTTGTTCTACAGTTCACCATTACAACCAGGGACGATAAAATTAATTAAATTTTATAAGAACATTTATACACGAATTTAACCTTTCATAAAACTCTGTAACACCGATTTAAAATTTTAATAAGAAAGCGATGAAAACCAAAGCCCTGAGGAATTACATCGCAATCGAGTGGCCATCGTCGGGGGTCGTTTACCTCTGGTCAGAAGCTTTCTGTTCGAATCTCGTCGCGAGCATCTTCATCACGTACAACGCCAGTTGCAGGGGGCGAGGGCTCGAACGTTATTTACCGAGTCAACATTATCAGGAATATATTGATCGAGCGAAAGACTCTTCTGGAATATGCAGTGTTCGAAAGCTCGTGGTAATCTCGTAAGCAAGGGAAAATGGCCATTGGGAAATCGTTGTAGCATGAGAATTTTCGATTCTCGGGGAATGTGTAATACGTGAGCGTTCGGTCGTTGTCAGGTAGATTTGATTCCTTTCATTTAAATGTAGGGAAAAGTATCCAAGATAAATAATATTGAATTTAATCTTACAGACACCTTCAGAAACTTGCAAGAAATTATTGGCAACCATTGTCAAGCCAATTTCAAGCATCATTTACTAACTAAAATTCAAAGTTAGTAATAAACAAAATATAAAAGTTTTTGCAACCTTTCCTCCTTTCACAGACACTTCTTATCCGAAAAATCCGATCCCAGGCTACCGCTTACATCTCAAAATCCAAGTACCTACTCCACCTCTATCCAGCATCGCAACCCGCGTATCGCGCATTAAAATCACTCGACAAAGCGGTACATACTCCGAGAAAAAAATCCGCGCCACTCGCGTCTGGCAGCAGTTTCCTTCTCCTCGCGGATCAACGACACACGGCGTGCTTAGCTCAAAATTTCGCGGACAGAGACTTGGCAGAAGTCGCGTGGCCTGGCTGTCGATCAAGAGGGCGCGTCAGCGATTCGAGAAGTCGCGACTTTTGGGGCGAAAACGGTGCAGGTGTGGGGGATAGGTGGGTGGAGGATGAGAGTCAGCAGTTGGTGGAGAGTGAGAGGAGTGGCGGGAATTGAAAGGAGAAAGAGGGTTGCTTGAATTTTGACGGGTGCCGTGTGGTAGTGAAAAGTGGAATTTTTGAATGATGGAAGTTGTTGTGTAATGAGTATTGAGAAAGTATGTTGTAATGTAGTAAATATTCTTGTTAAATAGATGGATACGAAAGAGGTATAGAATAATTTTTACGATAAATTGTAGAAACTTTTTCAATATTGTATTGTAAGCATCTCTCAAAAGTGGAGCAGTAAACAATAACTTTTATCCCGTGTACGAAAAGTAATATAGAGATGTACTAAAATAGAGTTTTAAAAAATAACCTTCACAAATGTTTAACGTAACAATTTTCATTTTATACCGTGAAATGGGGTCAAGCGAGCACCTGTGGGGAGAAACGAAGCATCTTTTTAATATCGAATAACTTTTGTAAACAGTAAAGTTCGTTTAATTTGTAACTTGTAAATTTTTAACGATATCTTAATTTAATTTTCAAATTCACTTGGTTTAGCCCATAGGGGTGCCCCATTTTACGATAATTAACTAAATTATGAAATTATATTTTGCCTTATAATTTGAAGATATAATTTGCTAGTAATACCTATAATAAGACCTGCAAAAGACACTTATATTTGCACTTCATTTAAAAAAAGAATACGTTTTGGCGATTAAATACTTTTCATAATACTACGTAAAGAAATTTTATTTTCTTCGAATTCAGAAAGCTGAAACGCCGATGAAAGGTAATAATCATAATCTATTACTAATTATTCAAGCGTCATTAGACAAAGTCATTTGAGATTTCTGATATTCAACTTTGTAAATCTCTATACGTCTTTTAAAATTCGATGAATGTCAATTTTGACTTATTCCTTAAAAAATAGTATTATACATTGACGACTATCATTAATGAAGAGTAAATGTGTTTCTCAAGATCATCACGATAAAATATCCGAGCATCCATTATAAATGCCGATATAAATAATTTTATATCAGTAGAGTTTGAATCTTTGACGAGAAAAGTTCATTTTTTTGTGGTGTCTACTGTTACAAAGCTACTATGGGTTCAACATTGTTATTAGTGTTAGGACTGTGTTTTGTGTTGTTTTCTGGTGAAAGGTACATACATTTGATTATGAATAAAAAAATTTATTTTTGTGGTTTAAATAATACGATAAAATAATTGTTTTTAGATCTTCAGTCTACGGTGATAGGCGATTCTTAGTAACCACTGGATTTATGATTACGAATCAAAGGTACGTACAAATGTTCACAAAGGATCTATGCAAGTCAAAAACTTCATTATTTATTATTTTTCAGGATATTACCATGGATACCTTACGAACAGGGAACTCCAACATTCATAAATGGTACGTAAACCTAATACACCTTATTATAAAAATTATACAAAGACATCATAAAAATAGAATTAACACATAAATATTTGTATACTTGAGTGCGTAATTCTACTACATAGTACTCTTAACTCGTATTAATCCCCAATATTAAGGCATTCATACATGTACCCTGCAACAACAAAATACTTCAACCCAACTAACCATTCACATCCTTTGATACCTAGAATGCGGAGGTCTCATAACCAGGGCCCCGGGTACCATCGAGCTGACCTACAACAAACGGCGCATGCGCTCGCTTGAGGACAAGCACTGCACCTGGACGCTACGTGCGCCCCCTGCACATCGAGCTTACCTGCGCGACCTGGAAATCATCCGCACATCGGCGGGTAGCTCGGGCTTTGGCAGTTCTGATACCTTCAACGACGCGCCACGTATCGAAGTGTACGATGGACCGAAGGTCGACGAGGCCAAGAGACTTTTCAGGTTAGTTGAGGTTAGGTTTAGAAGTTGCTGGATTATGAGGTTATGTTACGTACTATTATTATTGAACAAGGTTGCTCTAATATGTGATTTATTGTTTTTAATACTGATGATTGTGATTTTAGATTCGGCAATGATACGATGAACAACTGCGATTCCAGCGGACAAGAGCTGACCATCGAATTGCGTCATGAGCCGTCTGAAAAGTACATTGAGGAAAAAATCATTGTCAACTATGGATTCGCAGATGAAAAAGTATTGTTCGCGCCTGAGAAGAGAAGTTAGAATTCCCGCTTAATGTAACAATGTAAAAATGTTAGTGATTAGCTCCAAGCGAAGTATCACGAAATAGAATTAATTTAATAAATATATTGAATCTCGTTGTTTGTGTACGTGATGAAAATTATAATTTAATAAAATGTTAATTTTATATTTGATACGGTGTTTTTTTTTTTACTCAATACAAATTCTTTTTATGATAACAAATAAGTGTGCCTAATCAGAATATACGTTGAGTGTATTAATTCTGAGAGAACCATTAGCTTGATGGCATGGTATTTCGAGTCATCTATCCTAGCAGAAGTTTCCTAAAAGTATTTAAGAACTAATTACTCGTATCATTTGCTACCAGTTTATGGTTACTTCATTGACATTCCCAATAATCATATTTTGAAATTTCCTTGTATAAAATAGTGAAAGTATGCGTTATAAATACCGAGTAAAAGTAAAATTTCTTTCAGTTAACACTTTGCTGTGATCATCACTACTTCCTAGTATTAAACGTATAAAGTATATATAGCATTCATTTTTAAAAATGAATTCAAACTTTTTGGCGATTCTTCTTCTCGGTTTCATATTATGGTCTAGTGAAAGGTTAGTGAAATAAAGCTTCAAAAGCTTTGCGGATGTAAAAATGAATATATAATCTTTTATCCCTTTGCTCAGATATTCTGCATCAGCATACATCAGACGAATTTCAAAACCATCCAAATACTTATGGAACGAAAAGTACGTTTTCAACATATATTTACACTACAATTTAAAGAAAAATAATTTCGGTATTGTTAAATTTCTTACTTGATGAACTTTAGGATTCGCTCTCGAGTTCCCGATGAAGCTCCTGTTAGACAATACACAGGTAAGTAACTTTTCAATAATAAAATTCTGTATTGTTCCAAATTATTTCGTCAATTAACTAAAGCAATATCCTTTAATAAAATGCAGCTATTTCTAATACTCCATAACGATATTTGCTTCAACCACTATCACAATTCTCTAATCAAAAATTCCCAACCTAACCTCAAACTCTCGTCCTTAAAGACTGCGGTGGCCCGATCACGAAAGGCCCCGGCACGATCGAGCAGTACTTCGTGTCGCGCAACTACGCGCGCAACGTGCGCTGCACGTGGAAAATCCGCGCGCCGGAAAACCATCACGTGTACGTGAAGCAGCTGAGGCTGACGCGCACGACGTTACAGAACGCTGACGCGCAGAACTTTAACGACGCGCCCAAGGTGCAGGTCTTCGACGGCGCCCAGGTCGACGAGGGCAAACGGCTGTTCAAGTGAGTTTAAAGGGCTGGGAGAGATGGAATATATGATAAGGTTGTGGCTTTCGTAAGTGTGAGATAAAATTTTCTTGGATTTAAATGATTCTTGAGTTATTAATTGGCATGTGAAGAAATTCGGTTTATAAAAATGTTCAAGAGTAAGCTAATATTCATTCAATGTATTCACACAGTGTAGCAATTTTCATTGGCAAGTAAGAATTATCTAGAAATTTGTCAGTGCAATGTTTTATATTGACAAAACTTTGATTATTGAAAAAGTTTTTTAAATTATTTGAAGTAAACCATAGTTTTGTAAGATATTCTTGCAAAATATGATTTTTAATAGATTGACGATTTTATTACGTCAATAAACCAGTTTTAAAAGTTAATAAGAAATAAAATCATTTTATCATTCGTTTATTTTTGAACACAAGCAAGAATAAAGAAATAGTTTATAAAAACTAAATTTAATAAATTTTTAAATTCAATAAAGTAAATATGGACGTACTATGCATGAACCAATGCAATTTCAAACAAATTTGCAACTTAAATATTTTAATCTAGAACGTATATTTAACAAACAGAGCATAATTCAATATTTTTCCAGACACATTTGCTTAAAACCGTTATAATTTAAAAAAATAATTATTCAACATTTGAATTATTCTTTCTTCACAGAACCGGAGATTCCACTTTAAACCGATGTTTATCAAGCGGCCAAGAGCTCACCGTCGAACTGCGTTATGACGAAATGGGGAAACACATAGATCAAGAAGCTGTTATCAAATATGGATTCATCGAAAGTTCTAAAGTAGAAGATCTTATTCCGTGATGTACATATATTATGTATTTTAATTATTTATAGAAAGTGTAAATAAATTCTTATGGTGAACGATACGATTTTTTTTATTATTCTTGAAATCTAATATCAACAATAAATCATATTTGGCAATATAGACCAGTAGCTCATTATTATTAATTCAATTAAACATCTTATATTAATTTAAGTACAAACTTATGTACACTCTTATAGAATAAAAATATTATTCGAAATAAAGGCCGTACACAATTGAATATAAATATTTTTTTATTCATTAAATATCAAGACAAATATTTACAACAATCTTTTAGACTCGTAAAAACATATCATCCACTTTTCGACTTCACGGCGTCAACAAACTCGTAGTTAATCTTGATCCACTGATTATTATAAAACTCATCGTTCTTAAAATCAAACTCGAACGTGAAGCTCCTGCCACTTGAGTACATATTATACGGGCTAGTAATTTCCTCCTCAGACCTCATGCTCTTGTACACGAGCCTTGCATTACTATTCTCACCGTCGTACATGTTGAGCTTGGCCGAGTGGTCGTGCCAGTAAGGATGGGCCCAAGGTTGCGTGTCCGGGGAACCGCCGTACATTCCAATGTACTCCGATGTGGTAACGTGAACGCGCTTGCCAGGTGGCGCTTCGAGCGTCAGAGTGCAACGCTCGTTTGGACTATCATAGTGGTACACTTTTCTGAAGGTGCCTGGGGTTTCGTTGACGATGTTGTCGCATGCTGGAAAAACGATGATACAGTGGGAGTGTAGATGTTGGGCTTGAATTTTGTAGTTTTATGTAGACTTACTAGTTGTTAGGGAGGACTTTGAGGTCAGTGCTGGCAGCGAGGTTTCGGTTGGTAAATCGTTCAATGATTTTGCACCAGCGAATGATCTGCAGATGTGAGAGTTTATGTAAAATTTGGTTCAAAAGAACTAAACCTTGTTATTGTTTCTGTTTTAATTTTCTTCAGACAGTATTTCTGCCAATTTAATATTTTCAGATGTGTCATAACACTGTTCTAACAGACATTTACCATCCTTAATTTTGTATTAATTGTGATTATTCATTGGAAGACGTAACTATAATTTTTATTTTTTTTAAATGTATAAAGAAAACGAAACAGAATAGTCTGTTATTTATTTTTTTTTATAACTCTTTAATAATATTTTCCCCTTGGAATAGTACATTCTGATACTAGTGCATGAAAGTAACTTGATCCTCGTGCGGACGTTTGATCCAAGCGAAGCGAGGGTGAAAGAGTCACACAAGGTTTAAATCACCTTTTCGCTTGCGTACCGAACAGTATTTTTTGACACGACGTGTACAAAGCTTGATATAGCGCATACTTTTTTTATTCAAGCGTGTGCGAAATCGAGGTTTGTGCACGTAGTGTAAAAAATAAATCTTTAATACATCAAAATATAGAAAATGGTATTAATTACTTATTGAGAATATTTTTTAATTTACTGTGTTTAACCAACCTCTCGCCTACTGCTACACAAAGTAGTACAACCCAGAAAGGTGTGAGACACATGCTGAGTTAGAACTTGCGAAGAGACGAACGAAGTTACTTTGTCTAGATGAGGAGATGAACTGAGCACATAAATGACTGAGTTTATAACTAAGTACAGAATAAGGTGTTATCTTTATTTTTAATTTCCCAATAGTTGAGTTTTTTTACTGTTGTTATCGTTATGATTAGCTTCGGGTTTATACGCTGATTTTATTATAGCGACAGTTCAAGGTCTTATTCCATGAATATCGTGTATTTTTATAATAAAGATTTAACTGTATTCTTTAAACTAGTCATTGCTTATAATAGCCACGTACAAACTTATCGCTTATTTACGTTAGAGTAGACCAGGTTTTAGCATATGATCCAGATGTTTCTTGGTTATTTGATGGCTGGGTCAAGAAATTCGATTTTGAAAAATTCTTTCAGATACAGTAATTAGTGAAGAATACTTAGTCTTTAATGAATACACAAAGTATAGCAGTTTTTTTTGGAAAGTAGGAAAAAGGAAAAACGTTGATTGAAATAGCTTTTTAAATAATTTTTTTACAAAATGTGATTTTAAACGGATTGAAAATTGATGGCCTGAAAAGAAAATGGAAACATAACCTGTGCTGACTGAATGATGGATCATGCTCTCTTTTCGTTACCAAGCTCTCAATTTTATTAGGATAATAAAAAGATTTTTTATTTAAGAATCTTTGAACGAGTTTTTAAAGTCAATAAAAAAAAACATTTTTTTAAATCGTTTATTTCTGAACGCAAAAAGTCCCCCATGAACTTTTTAACTCCATTATCGCTTAATTTATGTAAGCATTAACGATAAATGTCAAATTAATCTGTAATTAATTTATCTATATAAAACAATATTGAATAATCACGAATAAAGACCTAGTTTATAAAAATTGAATTTAATAAATTTTTAAATTCAATAATAAGAAATTATGGACGTACTATGGATGTACTATGCATGAATATCGCAATGCCATTTTAAACGTGTAATTAACAAATAACGCGTAATTCTTCACAGATCCGAAGATTCCACTTTAAATCGATGTTTATCAAGCGGCCAAGAGCTACCGTCGAACTGCGCTATGACGAAGTGGGGGAACACATGTCAAGAAGCCGTTATTCCGTGATATACATATATAGCGTATTTTAATTATTTACTAGAGTTATCAGGCGCGCTTCGCGCATCCTTGGCAATCTATGTGTGCATTACAATTATTTTCGCGTTCCACGTACTGGGCATGCGTGGACGCCATCTGTATCTATCACTCTGATAATAAATATCTTACATTAATTTAAGTGTAAACTTATGTAGCACTCTCATAGAATAAAAATTTAATTCGAAATAAATGCGGCGATTGCCGTACACAATTGAATATAAATATTATTTTATTCATAAAATATTTACAAAGATCTCGTATACTCGTAAAAACACATCATCCACTTTTCGGCTTAACAAACTCGTAGTTCACCTCAATCAACTGGTTATCGTAAAACTCGTCGTTCTGATAATCAAACTCGAACGTCAGGCTCCTGCCGCTCGAGAACACATTACGCGGGCCGGTAATTTCCTCCTCAGACCTCAGGCTTTTGTACACGAGCCTGGCGTTACTATCCTCGCCGTCGTACACGTTGAGCCTAGCCGAGTGCCGGCGCCAGTATGGATGAACCCGTGGCTGGGTATCCGAGGAGCCGCCGTACATTCCCGAGTACTGCGATGTGGTAACGTGGACGCGCTTGCCAGGTGGCGCTTCGAGCGTCAGAGTGCAGCGCTCGGTTGGACTGTCCGAGTGGTACCGTTTCTTGAAGGTGCCTGGGGTGTCGTTGACGATGTTTTTGCATGCTGGAAGAACGATGATGGAGTGGGAATGGAGATGTTGGGCTTGAATTTTGTGGTTTTGTGTTTACTTACTGGTTGTTAGGAAGGGCTTTGGGGTCAGTGCTGGTAGCGGCGTTTCGGTTGGTAAATTGTCCAATGATTTTGCAGCAGCAAATGATCTGCAGATACGAGAGTTTATGTAAAATTTGCTTCAAAAGAACTAATCCTTGTTACTGTTTTTGTTTTAATTTTCTTCAGACAGTATTCCTGCCTGTTTAATACTTTCAGATGTGTCATAACACTTATTTATGTTATGCTCGAAAATAAATTTTTAATACATCAAAATGTACAAAATGATATTAGTTACTTATTGACAATAGTTTTGAATTTACAGTATTACACCAACCTTTCGCTGATTACTACACAAAGTAGTACCACCCAAAAAGGTGTGAGATACATGGTGAGTTAGAACTTTGAAACCGTGAAACGAAGCTACTTTGTCCAGATGTGGATATCAACTGAGCTTGTAAATGACTAACTGAACTCAAAAGAAGTTGTTATCTTTATTTTGCATTTCCCAACAGTTGAATATTTTACTGTTGTTATCGTTATGATTACACACGGTCGTGTGCTTTCATTTTATTACAGCGATAGTTCAAGGTCTTATTCCATGAATATTAAGTATTTTAATCATGTGCAGATAGTGTAATTAAACACAGTATTTATTCAGCTTTTGATTGAAAGCTAATGACAATTTCAATTGCATTAGGTTTTGTTATCACACTAACATAATAAATATAAAGGTAAAGTTGTATTTGTATGCCGGCAGAAATGTTTTGACAATGTTTATATCTTAAACAATATTTTTAACAGTGACAAAAATAAGTAGCACCATAGTGTGCATGAACTAATAATAAATGAGCTTTGCCCCTCTTGTGAATTTCCGTGAAGACCGTTTCAATATTTTCTTAATCAATACGAGACCACTCTATCACGAAAATGTAATGTAATGACTGTCGGTTTAATTATATTCGTCGTACCAGTCATTACTTACATAGCTATGTACCAACTTAATTTCTCACTTCTTTGAGTTTAGTCTCTAAATGCTCCGATTTACTGTAAGTATTTTATTTAACTTTTACTTTAGAAATGCGAACATTCTTATTATTCGTTCAACTACTTTAGTCTTAACAATTTTTGATATCTGAGTTAATTAGAAAATATAAAATGTCAGAGCAATTTTTTGTTCAGAAAGCTTTTTCGAGAGAATGATAGAAAAAAATCAGAGCTATGTAAAGTGAAACCAACGAAAACAGCGTTAGATAGATGTTGAATTAAAACTTTGAAGCGAATAAACGAGTTTATTTTGTTCAGATCAAAGGAAGAACTGAGCTGAAATAATGCGATCTCGCGTTTATACAAATCTGCTGTAGGCGACCATAAAGTTTAAATATCTGTTACTGTTGTTTGTGTCGGGATAATCCACAAACGCATGATTGTTTAATATTTTTATAATAATATAACTTCGAAAATTCAAGTCTTTTTTACGAATATCAGACGTTTCTTATCACTTGCAGATAATAACAATATATTTGGCATTTATTTACCTTTCAAGTCAGGTTTAATAACAATTAATTTTATTAGTCATTTAGATTTGAAATGCAGTATTAATATTGAATTTATAGTCAAAAAGTGCATTCTTTTTTATAATTAGAGCTAATAAGTTATGTCTCAACGAAATAAAATACTTAAATCTGAATAATTAATTAAAAAATGTTGTTACAACAAAAAGGCTTAGGTAACAGCTTAGCTATATAAACTTTCATTATTACTTCTCCAGTGAGAATGACAACAACCAACTTTATCCAAAATGGTAGCGTATATCAATTGACTGCTTATTGAATTTGGGGGTCTGTTTGTAATCCAGATCGATCGTCAGATATCTTCCACTAGACTCTACGTCCCCGCGATTTGGCTGATCCAAGCTACAAAAGAAACAACATCCCTAAACATCCTCAAATCGTCAGTCGTAAGAGTAATCCGTGACATGCACGTGCAGGTCTTTAGGTTCCTCGATCGTGATCTTGCAATGGGTACTGAGATGGGTCCGATCGAAACTTTGCCAGATCGCGAATATATCGTCAAGGACCTTGTCGCAGGATTCATCGAAAGTCAACCTGTTGCCCACAAGAAGGCCACCACCCGTCTGCAATTTCGCAGATACAAAGCGATCTGTGATTGGAATTTGGTCAGATTCGGGTCGGTTTGGTTTGTTTTGTTGAAATATGTTGAAAAGTATCGTTAAGGGTCTTGGGTGGAAGAAACTCTTTGATTGATTTTCAATAATAAATATCGTAAGGTGGCTTTCAATAGCAAGAAGACTGTCTCAAAATGCCGAAATGAAAGGTTAAAAATGGAAAATGTACTAAAAGATCATCAAAATTTACTTTTTTAAATATAATAAAATGCATGATCAGAAACTACATTCTTGATGAAATCTTGAAATTGAAAAAGAAATAAAAACTTTAAAGACGAATTTCAGCATGTTTACATTACTACTCCTAGAAAATAATTATAATTAAATTATTTTTTAGAAGAATAGAAACTAGTTACTTTAAATACGAATCTTGAATTTTAAAGTTTCGATGAAATAATGGTTATTAATACTTGCTAATGTGACATACACACTACTTATCTTATTTTTGATAGCCTTATTTTTTGTTCCCCACAAAAAAAGACAATCTAATCTAAATTCGTTCTCACAAATGCAGATCTTACATTTCAACATATTTCAACAAACCAAATTGTACCTTTATAATTCAATGAACCACAACGAACTTTTCACTCGTCGCCAGACACAACAAAACTGTCCACATAAATACGGAATGTGTGCTTATTCCACCGAGTTTGGGAGATCAACTGAATCGAAAGAACGAGGTCTCGTATATTTATAGCCTTTATCATCGGTAGTAACTGCTCCAGTAGCATTTATTTCTTTTCATACTGTATACGATAAGATTTCGGGGTTGTTTCGCTCGGAATTACCTATGTGCATACGATTACGTTATGTTGGTGCATACATACTGTGTAGATGTTTCTAATGGTTGTTTGATAATGTACTCACTAATTTCAGGGATATCAGTGGCTCTGGGGATTGGTATAGGGTTGTTCAAAAACTTACCTAAAACATAAAATTAAAAAAATTCATAAGAATTGATATTGCAAGTAAGTAAAAATATTTTTGTTTTTTAAAATCCACATACTTTGTAGCTAAGTAGCAAAATTCGAACGAGCTTCGCGCGTACTACTTTGTTTTTATTTTGTAATTAGATACATTTTTTATGTAAAACGTTAAACGTTACAGACCAATAAAATCAATCTTGAAATGCTTCACAACCTCAGGCAAACGTTTTTTAAGGCGAAAAAACACATTTTCAATCTAAAAAAATTAAAATATTCGCGTTTTTTTCACATAACTAATCACATAAATTCTTTAAATGAGCCACTAGATACTTCCGGCCATCACTTTTTTAAGAAAGAATCTCTATTCTTTGTCCTAAATATAGACCTTAACCGCTAAATATAAATCTCTACGCATTACAAGCAAAAAGTTGTAATTAATTTTGATTGTGTCTTCCCAAATTAACAACACTGTTTGTTCAAGACAAACTACTTTTTTAATATAATTAAAATTCAAAATCTAATCTGCACTTCGCCGCATCAAAGAGTCTCCGTAAATGTTTACGTCTTACGCAACACCCATCTCCTATCTCTTTCTCTTCCCCTTTTTTTTGTCCACGCGCGTCCAGGCATTATTATCTCATAGTTCGATGACTGTGCGCGACAGGCGAAGGTCTCGTATCATACACCCGACTCTTTTTTTCGTCTACCAATATACATATATCATCATCGCTCGAGTGGTATCATCCAACCTGTACCACACGTGCAGCACGCCCATCGTGTGTTTATTATTCAGGCACGAAAGGAAGAAAAAAACAGAAGAAGCGGAGAAAGAAGAAAAAGTGGATAAACAACTCATCGATGACGCAGGCGATTTTCGCGTAACTGTAAGCGAGCGCGGGAGCTTTTAATTTATCGGGGATCGATAATACGGATTATGATGATTTTTTGTCGCTGCAGGTATAGATGTACCGCTTTTTTTGCCTCAATTTATTGTCGGAGGTGATTAAGAAGTGCGCAGGGTTTGAGTATAGCGATGATATCGGAGGCTTTATTGGATTTAAAAACGCGCAGTGGTTTAATAAGAGGTTTAATAAGAGATTTTTACAGTGACTGTAGTTTTAAATGAATGAACTTGTAAACAATCTTCAAGCCTTGAATTGATATCTTTATTGCACCGGTAAATTTTATTGATTGAAAATTTATCTTTGTAAGAAAAAGATTTTATTTTAATTTGGTTTTGAATGTTACAAATTAAAGGAGAAATACACTAAGAAAACTTAGGTTAGTCATATTCGTTGAAATTTATATTATGTCATGCAATAATTTTAAAATGTTAGTCAATAATATCTTTTTTTTACCAAGAACTTTAATTATAAAGATAATACGTTTTGAATGATGAAGTAAGTTATATCATTGATACACAAGTCGCGCGGACATAATAATTCATCCTAAATTAATGATTCAACAAAATAAATATTTAACATTTTTTACCATTAAATAGTGCTCCTTAGTATTATTAACTTTAATCTCATCTCAATATAACCAACCAAAAAACTTGTCTAAAAAAAATCACAAAAACAGTACCAAACTTAATTGGGTTCCTTTGTCCTTTTTTACAGTAACTTCAACTAGTCCTATAAAAAGTCAGAATAAATTATCCATAAAAGACGAGTAACTTATACTACAATCTTTTTAAAAAATCCTAGTTATAATTTTTAATTTCTTATCACACTACCTTTTTACTTTAATTCGTTTTTAAATTTTTTAAAAGAATATTATTTCTTTCTCATCATCAAAATAGTCGTATTAACTCCGCACAAACAAAAAAGAATCAAATATCTCCCAACCGAGCACTTAATCCACTGACAAACACGAAAACACCACCACGGAGGCAATAAACTCTAAAAGCACCTGCCACTTAAAATGCCGATCCTTGTTCATCGAACTACACCAACTACAGGACACTTAGATTATATTGCCGCGTAGTGGAAGGGGAACGATGTATAAATACCCGGTTCATCTCCACCGTCGGCCAGTCGTTCTTCCACACCCGCGATAAGACTGTCATACCACGATGAGGACCGCCACAGCACTGTGTTTTCTTCTGCTCAGCGTAACGCTCGCGTACGCTGAACTTAGCCCGTTCAACTTTGTCGCCCAGAGTGTTCGTAGGTTGGTACATGAGATTCAAAAAAGTGTGAATGATTGGGTAGGTTGGTACTGATTTGGGTTGTTTTGTTTCAGCCATATATTCGCGCCTGTTAGGCCGACTACACCACCCACTGTCATCAAAGGTATGTGAAATTAAGTATCTCTAATTTATTTCTGGTGACTATTTTTTACATAAAAAAGATGATCTTTTGTCGTCTTTGTCAAATAATCTTTAAGTTAGATGATAGACTATTACAGGTCAACTAATAAAGGTTTTATGGAATGTAAATGCAGTATTGAAACATGAAATTTAAATTTGAAAAAATAGTAGTATCGTTTCGCAGTATCTTTAAATCTGAAATGTGTTGAACTTTACGAACTAAATAAGAAGTGGTGGAAAAGAAATTAAATTTTAACTTTAAAAAGACTAAATTTGTACTTCATCAAACCTATTTTTGGGACTAATTTTGAAAAAAAATTCAAAATAAAGTCAATTTCACACCGATGTATAACCAACTAATCACAAACAGTTTTGAACATATTGAACACATTCAATTTAGCAATAAGATTA
>UXGD01003504.1:0-20222 GCA_900474315.1 Torymus auratus | reverse complement strand
ATAAAGAATGCCTCAGATCGCATGTTTGTCACCCTCGCCTTCGGCTCGGGTGACGATTTACATGCGATCTGGGACATTCTTTACTTTTGCTCCCTAGGTGTGTAATATACTATTGATGGCTAGGTAGATAAATTTAAATAGGTACCGTTGAAAAAACACGATTAGATAAAAAAAATTTAGTATTGTAGTTATGGAAGCTTAAATATTCTTTCTAACAAAGAAAAGTATGTTGATCATAGCAAACCATAGAAAAAAAAATTAAGCAATTAGCTGAAAGCATAAAGAAAGAGAATGAGGCAGAAAAAAGAAATAGAAAAAAAAACACGAGAGTGTGCGTTCATCAATTCACAAACCTGTGATGGTGATGGTAAATGCAATGAGAACACTTGTAAAGTCGGCTATCGTGCATTTTTAAGTGAACACCCATTTTGTCAAGGGGTACGTTTTGGCCGGGGTCCTGGCCGTTCGGCGGCGGGCAATGCGGACATCGAAAGTACACCTCGTCCGAGTGTAAGGCTTTCAGATGATGCCGCAGCATCGCCTCCTCGACCGTTAGATAATTGCATTCCGGCACTCCGCAGACGTATCTGATGCAAATTTTGTGGGATGTTTTTTTTACATTTAATCGCAGAATTTTTTTTTTTTTTTTTACTACTTAATTTCCGATTTTTATGCGAGGTTTCTTTTATGAAAGTGGGGTTTACGGAGGCTTAGGAAAAACACTATGGAGGGAATATGTGTACCTAAACCTAACTGTGTACCATATGTACAAATTACATGGAACACATACAATTATTAATTGGATTGTTGAAAAAATCAACGAGAAAATTTATTCTTGTGATTTTCTTAAGCCAGCAATAAAATAGCTGACAAAAAATTTAGTTTTATAGGTGTAATTAATAAATTTTTCAATTAAAAATATAAAGAATGGTGCAATCAATTATAATTACTATAATATAAATACGAAACAAATTATTTTAATAGTATACCAATGATTACTTATTAATTACACTCACAACTTGGTTCTATGAATATGCTTAAAATAATACCTCAAAATTACATACATATGTATAAAATTTACACCAATATACTTATAACACATAAAATTACATCATATTTATCAGCATCAAAAAAGCCTCCAAAACAAAAACGAAAACCAATCAACCACCTACCTTTTATTTTCAGGCACGTATTTCGGTAGCATCGCCTCATCCAGGTCGACCTTCTCCTCCTTCTTACCACCGCCATTACCAGCGCCACTCATGCGTCCGTTCTCGTGAGAGCTGCTGGCGAGGTTGACCATTTTGTCGAACATGCGCTCTTTTTTGTCAAGGCATGGCACTGGGTTCACGGGGCTCGAGTCGGGAACAGTTTCGTCCTTAAGATGGGCCTGGAGGTGACGCACGACGTTCGTGCGCACTTTGTTGTTGTAGGGACAGACGGCGCACTGCACCGGCCGGAGGAAAATTGCTTGCAAGGGAAGGTTGCCGATCTCGCTTGGCGCGAAGGTTGTCTTCTCCATCTCTGCGAATTTGGATGGGTCCTTCTCCGGGGTTCGTAGCTTTTTGTTTTTTAATTTTTCAGCATTTGACTTCCGTGAAAAAGTTTTAGAGAGATTCATTATTTAACGTCAAGTTTTTAGGTCATCTTAGTTTAAAATAATCGTCCCAGAAATATCTCGAGTTGGTAGTCAAATTTTATTATTTTATGTTAAAATAAGACGATTGTTGTAGTTTTAAAAACATATATGATGCTTTGATTAATATGATGCTTTGATTTTAGACGTATGGATCGTCCTTACGAGAGACAAGAGACAAGAGAGCAGCTCGAGTGTGTTATTGTTTATAATAGCTATCTCTCTATCTTTGGGGAACGCATTAAGTAAACACATTAGGTAAACTTACTTGTGGATGAATGACGAAGAGGCCATCGGGCGCGGGGTTCATCGGATCAGCGGGCACGATCTTCGAGTTGACATATTTGTGCTTTGCCCTGAGATGGGACTGCGCTTGACTCTGCACGGCGAACCTCGCATTACATATCCCACAGCCGAACCTCTTCAAGCCATGTGTCTTCAGATGGTCGATGAAGAACGAGGGCTTGCCGAAGCGCTTGCTGGTAGGTCCACAGTGAACACAGTAGAGAGCCGAGTCGCCGATGCTGTTCTCCTCGTCGGTGGGACTACATTTTTGCATGTGCTGACGCAGCTCCTCGGCAGTCTCGGCGCTGTACTTGCAGTTGTCGACGCCACAACGGTACAACTCGTGACCTGAGAAACCTGTGCCGCGCACGTCGTCCAGCGTGAGGAAGGAATTAGTATTGGCATTTGGCGTTTCGCCAAGTGTGGGTTTGGGTGTGCTGGGCGCAGAGTTCGGCATGGAGCTGGATAAGTTGATATTGGGGTCTAGTTCGCCGGCGAGAGAGTTGGAGTCGTTGGTTTCTTCTTTGATGCTTGGTTCTTCTTTCTTTAGCTGGAAATCGTTATGAAATTGACAAGAGAAATTATTAGGTAGGTGGTGGAAAATTATTTTTTTGAATAGTAAACTTACGTCTTCTTTATCTTTCGAAGAATCTTTTGGGATTGTTGTATAATCTTCGATTATTTCGATATCGCTATCGGAATCAAGCTGCACCTTTGGTCGGATGTTGATTTTCACTTTGTTTTTGTTTCCGATCAATAAATCGGGCCGATCGAGAAGATTTGTGGTAATGTATTCATTGCCATCTTCATCGAACACTTGAAACTTTCCACTGTTGTTTATTTTGCTTGCATCCGTTGTGGTCACCTGAAACAAAATCAAAATAAATATTCACTGGCAAATCTTGATTTATTTTCGAAAGATTTTGTAATAAAAACACTAACCATTCGTCTTACCTTGATATTCTTGCCGATGTTAAGCAAACTCGTCCCGCTGTTAAGACTGCGCGCATCGACGATACGAATGTTAGAAATACCACCGTCGAGGTTGGCTACCGGAACCAAGGTTCCACCGCCACTGCCGTCTTTGGATGAGAAAATTTTCGCCGTGACGATCGGTGAATTTTGAAGTATCGAGACAGAAGTGTTAGAGGATTTGGAAAGTGGTGGGATCGCCACCTTGGTGTTCTGCTCCTCTTCGTTGGACATGGCCTTCCGTTGTTTGAAGAAGAGGTCGACGTCACGCACGCGAAGCTGTTCTATGGCGCTCAGGTTCTTCGAGATCTGCGACAAATGATGTATATAAGCTTCGTAGGAAAGGGCTGAGGAATTTTCTAACCGAAGGAGTCTTTTAATCACCTCGCGAGGAAGGCATCGCTCAAGAACTTGAGCGGGTTGATTGTAGTGGGCAGAGCTAAGATGCACATGCAGATCTTTTATAGTTGCCGAACCGTGAGGGCAGTACATGCAGTGGTATTTGAAGTAGCCGTGTTGCTTGTAATGCTGAAATGTGTAATTCTTGTTTTTATAATTTAAGTGAAGATCATTTAAACTTAAATGAATTTTAAATAAAGTAAAAAATATAAATGTTGGTGCATTTCGAAAGTTACCTCAATAAGATTGTCTACAGTAGCAACAATCATTTGACACAAATGGCACTTGAAGCCAGACACTATATTTGTATGATGCATATTAAGATGTAGTACAAATGCTTCGGGAATAAAGAAATATTTGTTACATTCTGAAAACAAATGAAGGTATGCTTAATACATGTATCCTTGTTTATCGTTTCCATATAATATATTCATATTTTTAATTTGCTTACCATGGATGCATACATAAGGCTTTATTATTTGTTTACGATCAAGTCTCTTTGGTGGAGGTGGCAGATGTACAAGTTCCTCGCTTGCAGCAAGAATAGTGATACTTTGATGAGGATGATAAGCTTTCTAAAAACAGACAATCGTTAATTTTTTTTTAAATACATATAAATTAAAAATTTAATATTTTCATATCATTATATATTACCTGATGTATTTCGACATAAGAGTGAGCGAAGGCCCGATAAAAGCAGTACTTGCAGCAAAATCGGCAAAAAGTGTGCATTTTCTTCAAATGCTGCATCAAGATATCGCAGTTGCTGCAATCAATGTAACAATACGCGCACTTGAAGTAATCCTTTGGTTCGTTATTAAGTTTATTACTCTTATTATCATCCTCGTGTATCCTTATGTGCTTCAGGAAGGCAGGCTCGCTACTCGTAGTGAAACTACAGTCTCGACCCATACACTTGAACATGTGTATGAGTTTGTCATCCTTGAGCATTTTTTCATAAACATTAGCAGACTTCAACTTTATAGCTACGGAAACTTGCTCGGGAGTGGCTATAGTGACTAGTTTTATAGGCTGATTTGAATTGACGAGATTCGTGGTGGCTGTGTTGGAGGCCATCGACAAAGGCACGGCGACTCCTTTAGAGTCAATTTTAATGGCCATAGCTGGCTGACCACCAATAGAAATGTAGTTTTCGGTTTTTGACATTGCCCTCGAAGTCGGTGGTATGTTTAACGGAATGAGCTTCACAGTTTCTCCTGATTGCGTCACAACTGTACCGGAACTGTCTACTCGCTTGAGAATGAACGACGAATTAGGATTTTTCAAGACTGATAGACTTTTTACTTTATGTGGCGACGTCTCAACGGCTTTTCGTATATTCGATACCTAATGTGAAAATTCAAGGTAATCGTGTTTATTTTCCGCAGTTTATGTATTATATTTATGTTAACGTTTGAGCAAAGATACTTACAATATGATTATCACTTTCTTTAGATGCTGATAGACTGACAACATTTGCTATTTTTAAGAAACTATCATTAGCATTAGAATCAAGCGGTTCTATAGTAGCCATTGACGTTATAAACTGATCATTTTCTATAAAAATAAATATATGACTTTATACTATTTTATCCTACTCTGCATAATGATAAAATCTCAATTTGAAATAGAAACACAAACCATTATTGGAACCTTCCAGGTCGGCCCCTTTCGACAGCTTATCTCCGCTTATCCTCCTTATCCTGATAAACGTTTTTGGGCTGTTTTGCTTCGGCTCGTCGGCCTTCACCTACAAAAATAAATGCATTACAATTTACATTCAACATAAAGTTTTAATCGTTCCACTATCTCCAGGATTTTTTCTAGTATTTCAAATCATACCTGCGGCGGCGAACCAGGCTCCTTCTTCACCTCTTTTTTTATTCGGGTAGGCGATAGTATGGCCATATCGTCCGCGTTCTTCTTTGGAGAGATCTTCTCTGTCTTTATGATCATGGGCATCGGGATACCAGCAGTCATATTCTCAGGCTCGGGCATTGGCGGAGCCGGTGGCGGGGTCTCGAGAGGCTTCGTGTTCTGCAGCTGCGCAGCTAGCCGCTGTATCGTCGTCATCATGTGGCCCTTGGACGGCGAGCTCATGTCCTTGCTGTTCTTCAGGATGCTATCAACGTCAGTCTCGTTATCGGACTGCTCGGCGCTCGTGTCCGAGTCGTATTGAACCGGAGCAGCCGTTTGTTCACCATCGCTGTGCTCCTCGTCACTACCAATACTAAAAATCAAATTATACAATAATATATATTATTTATGCAATAATCATCAAATATTTTGAAAAATAAATTATAACAATTTTTCTTACGGTTTGGCTGGTTCGTCGACATACGATAACGGATCCTTCATCTTAGTGCTGGTCTTATCATCCTTCTCTCCGCCCTCGGGATCATCCTTTACTTTCATAACCTCTGTCACAACAGGTTTTTCTTCTGGTGCTTCATCCTCGGCGCTCTGCTCCGGTATGTGTAGCGGATCCTGTACGTCGTCCGCCGTAGCACCTTCCGGTGGTTTAATCTCGCTAGGGTCGATCATCGGCTCCTGTTGGTGGACAACTGCGGGCTCGATTTCTTCCTCCACGGGTATCACCATCTTGTCTTTGAGCTTGTCAAGTATAGACAGACGCTTCTGTGCTTCCTCCTTGTCGACCTTGATGCCAATGTTCTCAGCAATTTCGCGCATCTTTTGCTTTCGCTCGTTTTGAATCTCGGCATCTTTAGTCTCCTGTTCGTTCGCACAAACGAACGCGCTCAGGTTCTTCTCCTTCTTCTCGGGCTTGCTTTCGGCTTTGTGCTCCGTCGCCTCCAGTGTCACGTGGACCTCATCTTCGTCTTCCGCTGTCGCCTCGTCAATAGCATCTTCGTCCAGAATACCTTCATCAACAGCGCCGTCCTTTATATCATCCTTTACAAAGGCAGGTTCAGTTTTGTTGACCGTTGCTGCTTCACCCTCGTCCTTCAGCTCCACCTTATGCGGCACAATCGCATTTGCAGATGCGGCCTCCCTTTTTGTTCCATATTCTTCCTTTTTAACATTCAACGACATGTCAATTTTGATAACCTTTATCTCTCCCTCCTTGTGCCAGGTTTTTACGTGCTTCTCCACGTTAGCCTTTTTCAACTGTACGAAATTACATTTGGAGCACAGATATCCATAGATCCTATCGTCTGGAGGCAAAGGATCTTCCACTATGGCTTCGTTAAGATTCTTCGAGGTGCCGTACTTTCTGCACTCTTTGTAATAGTGCGTGCGTATCGAGCCCTTGGCCGCCGCCTCGTAACTACAGTTTTGACAACCAAACCTGTACTCGCCCGTGTGGTTCGTACAGTGCTCGTAGAAACTCTCACGCGCAATGCTGTCCACGCCTTTAGTTGTAAAACCACAGAATCTACAGCTATATTTTCCGACCTCCGCATCCAGGGGAGGCGACTCATTGTTCTCGAAATTGAGCCTCCGCGACTCCTCGATGGCAATGTTAGCCTCGGCTACAGCAAGTCGAGATATCAGAACCTCCTTGCGCGGATGCTGCATCTTGTAATGATGGACGATGTTCTTGCGGTAGAAAGGGCATAACAGGCACTGGTATTTCTCGTTACCAGCGAGGGTGTAGCCGATGAGAGCCTCGGCATCGACGCGCGATGTATAGTCTACATCACCGTTGTCCTCAGCATTTGCCGTCGTCGAGGCTCGCCAGCTACTGTTGTTTCCGGTTTCCTCTTCATTTTCAGCATTCAGATGGTCGAGGCTGTCGGTGCGGTTGAGCGCTGACGATGTTTTGTGGTTCTTTTCGCTTGTAGTACTCGTGTCAAGGTCCTTAGAGCTGCTGGTGTTATCGACAGCTAGGGAGGTGTCGGTCGTCGAGTCGAGACTCAAGCTATCGTCCGCTTTGTTCGCCGCCGTGGTCTTCTTCTTTTTCTTCTTAGAGAGAATGCCTGTTGAACATTACGATAATTATTATAATTATAAAGTATAGTTTTGTTAAGCAATATACCGTTTTTAGTAAGTATTGCGTTTCAAGTATTGATAAATAAATTAGTATGTTAGTTCCATACTAGAATGTATGTACTAGGTACGCATTAAAATATCTAACTTTTACATAAAAAGAAAAAAAAATCTAATTCCCAACTAAAGAAAAAAAAAACTATCTTTCTTGCTTATTATTACACATTTCAACAATCAACCTAAGGAATATTCGGGATATTGGTCGCTGGTTTATGACTATAATGAGTATCATACCCATTTGCCAATTGTTCTTTTTCTTTTTAACTTGCTTCTTCTTTGCTACCGAGTATTTGGGATTGGTTGCTAACTCGGCCATAACATCGTCAAGTAGCTCTTCGTTATTGTCGCGCTGCTTTGACGTCGTGTCTAAGAGCAGCGTGGACGAGGTGTTCGATACGAAACTCTCGTCCGACGACGAATCCGCAGCTGCATTTCGGCATTAACGGGAAAGGAAAAATGTCTCAAAAGGTGTGTCGTACAGAAGAGGAAATAAAATATGTGTTGTGTGTTGGTGTTTGAATGAAAGTTGAAAGAGAAAAACTAAGATTGCTCTGCAATGAAAATTTCGACGTGTCCAACGTTTCCAAGAAAACAAACTAAATAAACTAAAATTTAACAAATAAAACTTATGACAAAAAGAAAAATCAAAATCAAAAGCCAATAGCCGCTGTCTACACATCTCTACAAATTCATCGCAGTGTCCCTTTTACTATAAATGAAAAAATGTTTCGAGTTTCCAATGCCGCCCCACAAACGATTCTTACCCGCATCAGTGGACTTCTTGGGGCCCCGTTTCAGACCCTTGCCCCTCGTCAGCGGCTTCTCGCCGGCGCTCGTGTCAGGGTGCAGTGAAATATCAGTAGTCGCTTCAACAGCTGATGGATCGAGGTTGAAGCTGTCATTGGACGAGCTATCGAAAAGCGGTGGCGGAGGTACCGACCTCATCTTGCCCTTCCCCGATGGCTTCGTCGACTCCGAACGTCGAGAGAGTGGTAAGTCATCTTCCTCGCTCTCTGATGTTGCCGGTAGGCTTGTCTCTTCGGAAGCAACGGCGGCTGCGGCGGCTGCTGCGGCAGCGGCTGCTTGGGCTTTTTTCGACTTGGCCTTGGGCTTTGGCGGCTGTGGTTTCTTCATCTTACCTGATTTGCGGGAAGACAGAAATGAGAGGTGTTAATTTGGTTACAGAAATGTTTTTGTCAATCATTTTTGTGAAAAATTTAAAAAGAAAAAAATGGGTGATTTTTGTGAGGTTTTGTGTGTTTTAAATGTCTGTTGTTTGAAATTTTTCAGTTTTATATCACTTAATTATAAAACTGAAAAATTTGTCTCAGTGTTTGTTATCAATTTAGAATTATGCCAGTTACAGTTTTTCAATATTTTTGATGATTAAATAATTTAAAGTGCCAATATTTCAAATTTAGATTGTAGGTCTGTTTAAGGTAGAGAGATTTCTCGTTAATTTGTCCTTACTCTATGTCAATTACAACATGAATTGTGGTTGAATGCATATAAGTACATTATGTAATTGAATGGAATTTCATAAATGAAACCAAACAATAAGAGAAAAAAAACTACCTACAAAGACAGCATTGAGCTTACGCTTTGATAATTGTTGAGCTGTGTTGGCCTTCGAAGAACCAGCACGAGCAGAGCGAACTAGAATATAATATGTTATCCTTATTCACAGGTAAATGAGTGAAGTGCATTATAAAACAAATTGTTATTTACTGATACAGCAAACAATAAAGCACAATTTCTATAAATATGCAAGCTGATTGCGTACCAATTATTATTAGAATTTTATTTGCATTTTATTAAAAAGAACTTGTTTGAAAGTTTTATGGATATCTTATGCTAAATTATTTATTTACCACAAACTTTTAATTGTTTTAAAATTATATAGATATACATGGTTTAAGGGTCTTCAACAGGCTAACTGATAATCTCGAAGTCTAATTGTCACTAACAAAATCTACTATAAACAAAATAAAAAAAAATAACAAATTAATAAAAATTGTTAACTATATTACCAGTGTAACATTTACGATAAATCTTTATGCATGTAATATGTATATAGTATGTAAACATTTTTGTTTATTTTGAAGCATGCCTTATACACACAAGCAATACTAATGGCCTCCCTAGGATTTACTTATGTATGTTTACTATGTAATTTTTCAAAAATGTCGCTTCCATTTTCGATAAAAAGAAACTTAACAAATTAATTACTTATTTATGTAAGTCATAAAACAATACTATTTATTCGTAAATATTTTACTAATGGGCGAAACACGTGACAAATTAAATATTTAGGGCTTTCACTTATACTGTTTGAAACTTTGTAAAATACCTTTCAGAAAACGAGCTTATCATTGCAACATCTTCACACACAACAATTAAATATCACAAATGTATAAGAATCCACTATAACACAGTCACTTCACAATTTATTATAAATAAATTAAAAAATTCAACATTAACTGCAACACGAACGGACACCAATTCTTTCTGGAACCCTACTGCTATTGAGACAAGCGTTGGCCGTTGGGCGCTTGTAGCGACGCGATCGGAATACTGTCCCATTACGTTTCTCGGGCGTGCCTACATACTTTCTCGGTTACAGAGAATCTCCCCCCGTAGGCCCGGTGCGTAACGTGTTTAGTCAACAGGCCATGTGACCCACCCTTATCTCGGTCGAAGGGCTGGGTGAAACCGAGATCTTATACGTTCGAGAGTGTTTATGGCTCAGTGAGTGTTTTTAATATACAATAGTGAGGCCCCGAGATAAGTTTAGAGAAGGGATTTCAAAATTAAGACTGAACGCTTATTTTCTTCGTGTTTTTAGATTCATTATTATTCATGTTTTTATATGTTACTATTAATTTGTTGTAATTACGCACTTTCATTAAGATCTTTATGGACATTATAGCGAACAAGTGACATTAAAAATCTTTAAAATTCATATTTAGAGCGGCGTCAAGTCTCGCACATCATAATTTAAAAATTTATCTGCTACATATTTCTAACGAAAATATCATTATGTGCAATATTGAAACTTATAAAAGCAAAATCTTGAGCATACAAAGGCTAAATTAAAAAAATGAGCTGGAAAAAGGAACTAAAAAAAAAAGAATAATACAAATGTTGATACTGACCAGAAGCGCCTTTGGCTGCGGGCGACGTGCCAGAATCCTCATCGATGGCCGACGATGAAGACGTCAAGTCCGCCTGCTGTTCCTGCTGCTTATTCTTCTGGCTGCACGTCCGGCTGCCTGTCGCCTTCATCGCACCGTCGCATATCCAGCTGGATTTGAGGTCCTCCTGCAGCATGTCGAGCTCGCGGAAACGCCGTTTCGGCTTTGCCGGTTTAACTGGCGCCTCAACGACTGGTTCGTCCGTGGGCTCGGTAACCTCCTCAGACACGACAGGAGTTTCTGGGACGGCTGTGGGTTCTACCGCAGATTCCTCACTTTTGTCCGATTCTGGTACTGTGTCTTTTACGTTCTTTTTGCGAGGACTCTTTCGTTCGGGAACTATCACCTCGGGTGCCTTTTCACTCTCCTTTTCTTTCTCATTGTCCTTTTCTTTCTCTTTCAAGTTTTCTTTGTCTTTCTCTTTTTTCTTTTCCTTTTCCTTCTCTTTCTTCTTCTTTTTTTCAACATCTTCGAGTTTAATTTCAAGTGTTTTCTTGGTAAGGGAAAGCTTAGCCTCTTTATCCTTCTTGGACACGATCTCTGGTACGCTTACGATGCTTGCCTCAGACTCTTCAGAGGAAGACTCAATGATTTGTCTTGCGGATGGCTTCTTTTTCTTCTTCATTGCCTTCTTCGTCGATGACGAGGGACGTCGTTCATCATGACTCGACTCCTCGTTTTCATTCTCCTCGTCGTCGTCATCCGACGAGTATATCACAGATTTTTTCGATTTTTGTTTGTTCAGCTTTTTCACAAGTGCTTCAACAATGCTTGACACATCTTCCTTCGACAAGTTATTTGGTAACGACACATCTTCATCGACAAGTGATTTCAGGATGTCGATCTTATCTCCGATGCCACCCTTGGTCTTCTTCGACTCAGTCGATTTTTCCCTCTTGTCAGAAGATTTTTCGTTTCCTTTCGACTTTTCTTTTTCATTTAATTTACCAGACCTTTTATTGCTCGTAGAGCTCTCCGATTTGTTCTTAACAGCAGGTTCATGGCTAGCAGAAGAGGAGGTAACGACATCGTCCTCATCATAATTATCTTCCGTAGACTAGTGATAAAATGAAAAATAGATTCGTATATTAAATAGAAAAATAATTTAAATTCTAATATTCTAAACTATTCCATACAAATTGTGTTGATTAAATATTAATTTTTAAGAGCAAAGATTCAAAGATGTTCAAACTTACCGGTGTGGGGTCTTGTCGCGTCTCGACCGAAGGCCTCTTTTTGGGTATCTTAAATTTCTGAAGACCAGTTCCTTGAATAGCCTTCTTCGCATCAACAACGCCGTAAAGATTAGTTAGGGGTGAGTTCATCGTTTCTGTGTGCTTGACCCTTGACTTTTCTTTCTCTTTATCCTTATCCTTGCCCTTATCTTTTTCTTTAAACTTGTGTAAATCAGGTTTATGGTGATCCAGACGCTTTTTCGAAGCTATAAAGATAATAACGAAATATACGTAAATATTAATATATCTATTTACGATTTACAAATGAGATACCGTGATTTAATAATATATTCATTTTCTAAAATAAAAAGTAAAAATATAGTCCCATATAAATTATTTTATTACAGGAAAATAACTTTTTATCTCGAGTACTCGTCATCAGCATTCAAAAGCTTATATTCATTATCGTATCGAATTATAATAATACACTTGAAATCACCCGCTTTTATTACACTCACCAGCGTCCTTCTCCTGGGCCTGTTGCTGTTTAAGCTTATTAGGATGCACCTCCTTGCCAGGCGGCGGACCCTTAGTCGTAGGCGGCATTGCCGGGCTGTGCTGCTGAGGCGGTTCAGGTCGAGTACGAGGATCCCGATCGACGACCCTCGGATCCCGGTTAGGTGGCCGCTGCGGTGGACCTCCGTCTTTGTTGCCCCAGGAGTTCGGCGGTCGCGAGAACGGCGTGTTCGGTCGGTTCGAGAACCGATCACCGCCCCACGGTGGTCGCTGAGACTGTTGCTGTTGCTGCTGTTGATCGAACGGCCCATCCGGGTAGCTTGGATACTTATTGACCCCCGGACCTCCTGGACCCATGCCGTACTGACCTCCACTGTTGTTCATAAGAGGCGGTATGTTGCGCGGCTAAGGTGAAGCGGAATGGTTAGTGTCGGGGGTGGAAGTGGGTAGGGATGATTGGATTCGTTGTGTTAAGCATTTTTTTTAATAACTAGCTAATTGGTTAGTTTTAATTTACTTCAAAAGTAAGAAGGTACTTTTCGCTCAACATAACGAATCGTTTGTTTATTGCAATGTGCTGCGGAGAATGTGGTGCGGGTTTGAGCGATTGAATATGCCTTGCGATGATATGTTTGAATAATTTGAAATATGCGTGTATAATTTTTTTATGTAAATGTTTGAAAATAACGTGTTTAATGTTTTAATACCAAATACAATATCGTTATGGTTGATAGAGAAATGACAGATTAAGCTTTATAATAGAATGTTAATAAAAGTCACTAATACTCAACCAACTAATAAGATTAAACATTTTAAGCAGTAAAAAAACCTAGTTCAATGGAAATGTCCCACAGAGTGAAATGTGCATGTTATAAAGTGCATGTAAAAAGGACATGTCTTGAAATTACACTATTACTTCCATGGAAAAACCCGTTATGTTTAGTAAGCGCTGATTTAGAGAACATGAATTAGAGGATTTTTTTGAATACCAACGAAATCACGTAATGATTAAACGATCAACACTCAAGCTTAATTAATAATTAACGTGTAATATACGCACATAGTCAGTACTGTAACATCTTGAGTACTGTAAACAGAATAAAAAGTCTTAGAGCTTTTTAATCTTAGAGGCTTAAACCTTAGATTCTAAATTGTTTCTGACCGTGTCTTTTTTTTCAATTTTGAAAATAAATTTTGACGATTTTTAACCAAAATTAAATTTGTTAATTTTTTTATATTCATTTTAAATTTTGTATTTAACATAAAGAAATTAAGATCCAGGAATCGTACATATTTTATGTACATTAGAGCGTTAGCTTCTAACCAGTCAAGATCAACTATTCATCGATATTTAATTTCATTGAAAAACAAATTAACAAAATTTTAGAAAATATTTTTCAATAAAATCAGCTATCTTTGAAGTTACGTTAATCCGCCTGCAGAAACCATGCTGAGCAATCAAAACACCTAGAAATCCAATTCGTCTCATTCAACTTACCATGTTGCCAGGTCCCATTTGGCCAGGGTATCCACCCCCCATACGCGCGTCGCCATTCATACCCGGATGACCCTGTTGCATGTCTGGATACATGCCTGGCGGACCCTGAGGCCCCCACTGTTGCGGCGGTCCCTGAGGCGGCATAGGACCGTACGGTGGCATAGGCGGGCCCTGCTGTTGCATATGCGGCCCTGGTGGTCCATTCCACTGCGACTGCACTGGAGGGCCTGGTGGACCTTGCTGCCCCGGTGGGCCCATCGGGTAATTATAGCCCATTGGGCCCATCTGACCGTGTGGTCCATAGGGACCAGGACCTAATAATGTAAAAAAAAATTAATATTTAAATTGTGAGATAAACAAAGATTGGATTTTATTTAGTATAATCTTCATATATTAAGGGGGTGTCTTATTCACATATATTATACACAATTACCGACATTCACTGATTTTTCAAATTTATTTTTTAATATAACATATTTTCTCTAATATTCGAGCAGCGGCACACCCTTCTTTGACTTATACAGATTCTGCATATGTTTCAATAATGATTTTGAAAATGCGAAAATCTATGAAAAACTGTAATTGAGTAAGACCCTTAACTGTTTGAAGAATTTAGTTATATACGCAAAACATAAAAACCAAAAATATTTTTTAAGGAAAAAAATATGAATACTTATTTAGCGCATATTTGTATCTGAGTTTATTAACCTAGAATGGAAGCCCAAATTAGATATTTTTTTGTCTAGCGGTCCGAAAGTACCACTTTTACTCCCGGCGCCTGATAGCGGCGAAGATTGTATTTTTGGCCTCGCCGGGCAGAAAAATTGTATACGCACCACGGGAGAAAATAAAAAATACTTCAAACCGCATGTTTGTATTTCCATGCGATCTGGGACATACTTTACTTTTACTCCCTAGATGCATAATATACTATTTAATTTTTTTTTAATTTACAATCAGATATGAATATTTTTCAAAAAGTTTCAAGGCAAAAAAATGGAAAATATTTATAGTTACTCTTACTATTTATATGCAAAAACCTTTACCATAATAAAGTTTTATCAAAATTTACATGTATCACATTAATTATCTTTTGGAAATATAAAAATGTAATTATTATACTCAATGAAAGAGCGGAGGTACGCTTTCAAACCACGTCGATTTTTATAACAAAAAAATTTTGCATTTGTCTGGTATAAATTTTCATTTGTAATGTTTACCAGAAACCTATCGAATTTCTTAGTGTAAAAGATTGCAGGTAGTGTGAATCTCACCTGGTCCAGGCACACCGGACATCGGCGGCACCATGTTCGGATTTTCCGGACCAAACGACGGGTGCCTTTGGAAGTCAGCCTGCGTCGGGGGCTGATGTTGCTGCGTGGGTGGCTGATTCTCCTGCGGCATCGTACGCTTGTGCCTCTCGTAGTTATCAGCGTAGCGCGGTAACCGTGGATCATTTGGCGCCATACCACCGTGTGCGGTGCGAGGGTCCCCTGGGGCGGCCGTGCGCGGATCGGCGTTTGGACGATGCCGTGGGTCGTTCGATACCCTGTGAGTAGAATGAAAAGGGTGAATTGTGAGAAGTTTTACTAGTAATAATATAGCTTGTATTCTTGTAATTAAGCAGAACTGTATAGGTTTTACAGTGAATTGGAATGAGATAGACATTTTTATTATAGTTCTTTTTTCGTCATCTTTACGAAAGTTGGACTTGGAATTAAAAAAATGTTGGATCTTGCAGAAAGTCTAAATTACGGTACACCTCAAATTGTAAATCGCTGGAATCGAATTAGTACTATAATCATTTAGATAATACTCATCTCTTGCGATAGTTATCATAATAGTGAAATACCAGCGGTGTAAAAGTTGAAGTACAATGCCGTATAGCTCATATATCTCAGGACTAAAGATCCGTTAACTATCCAACTAGCATTATTATAGCATCTTAAAAGCAAATCAAGAAAAAGTCAATCGGCATTTTTTCAAGTCAAAGAAACTCACCTAGGATCCGTTATACACGGAGTGGCATCTGGCCTCGGGCTCATCATCACAGGCGACGAGTTTGGCATACCCATCGGATGCCGACCGGCCAGTCTCGGCTGTAGCTGCTGCTTCCTGAGATTACTCCTCTCGCTGTCGTCCAGGTATTCCGCGATATCATCAATAGCGATCGGCATCTTGGAGCTTGTGGGTGGCGCATTCAGTAGAAGCGAGGGCGTTGCCATGGGCATCGGGCCCTTGTCGCGCCTCGACGGTGAGAATGGCTGCGCGTGCACCGATGACGACGATGTGGATGATGCAGCGGGTGAAGCGTGGCGCGCGTGGTGATGATGTGGATCCATTGTTGGGTCGGGTGAGCGCAGTCCCATGTCGTCAACGTGCGGCGAGCCTGGCTGGTGATGACCCGTGAAGATACGGTTCAGGTCCGACTTTAGGAGATTCGTCTTTTCGATGACGCTCTTGAGACGCCGCGAACCGCCCAATGCGTTTACTTGTACTGTCGGTATGTTATCCGACGGATGCTTCATGTCGAAGTCTCGCATGACTGGTTGGAGGCAAGGATTTGGGTTAGTTTTGTTTTGTTCATTTATTTTACAATTCGGCCTTAAAGGTATTATCTCAGGTAAATGAGTTATCTTAGACTATATTAGTTATTCGAATGGATTGTAAATAAATTCACGTTTTTTAAACGATTTTCTTAAAATTTTTTGTGATTAAAATTATTTTGAATTATCAGTGTTTTTTGTCGGATTATCAAGACCAAAGTAGACACTTATGAAAAAAAAACATAAGCGTCTCTCAGGTTCAACCCTTCGCGCGTTCACAACATGCATTCGTAAAAAATCGGAGTAAAATAGACGCTTAAATATCAAGTTAGTAGCGTTAATTAAATTACTCCTGTCGAGATTCGAGATTGATCAAGGAAAAACTAGATTATCGCGAACGCTAATATTATATATATCCATTGATATCTGACACAAAAGCAGAGCCCTTATTAAATGTTAAAGTTTCAGCATCTAATCATTCTTGAAAACTCTAATCGGCAAACAACGATTTTGTGTCAGATCTCAATTGGTCCAAACTCGCGTCTAAATATAGCTCAATAAAAGCAAAAACACGAAAAACAACTTACCAGGTGGCACGCCAGTCGGCATGAAGTCGTCCCTCCTGGCGAACCTATCTTCGTCCTTCTTGGGTAGTATCACGAGATCAGGCTTGGGCACGATGATTTCCTTCTTTTTCGGCACATTCTCGTCCTCATCGGTGTCCCAGTCCTGGGGCTCGAGCTCGTTGATGTCGACGCGCGTGATGGGAAGGACGTTGGGTATGGGTGGCGGCGGTGGCGACGGAGCAAACAGGTAACTGTGGTTTCTACGGTCCGGTGCCGCAGTAACCGGCGGCAATTCGACGATAGCTGGGTAGAGATTGTTGCCCCGGCGCTCGGTAGGAATGATGATAGGTCCGATGGACGAGCTGGCCACGTGATGCTGGGGTGGACTGTGCGGTGGACTGGGCGACGCGGGTGTATCATCGAATATCTTCCGCGGAGGCGCCGGTCGGTACGTGTTGCTACTGTTGCTGCTCGCATTGCTGCAGCTACTTGGCGGTCGGTAGACTGCCTCCGGGTTGTGGTAGGGGTTCAGCAGACTAAAATGATAATGCGATTGTTGTGGATGGCTGATAATTTTTCGCTTTTTTTTTTCTTTTTGTGAACTCCTTGTTTCGTATGCCTTATTTGCATAGCGATTTATTTTAAAATCAATATTGATCGAATACACAGATACCAAAAGTCTGACAAATTATACAATGATATTTCGAGGATTTGCGGGGTAAGGAAAAACTCGTTTTTCAAGGATATTTTTGTAATCGTAGATTGCTGATTTGAACATGTTTTAATAAAAATATGTATCTATATCATATTTAATAGCATTTAAAAATTATGTATTATTTAATTACTTTTTTTGTATTTTTCTCCTTTTCGGTAAAGATATTTAACTTCTACTTTTTGCTAAAATGTAAAAATTGTCTTTTTTTGCACGTATTTTTTTTCATTCATTTGCAGCTTTTTTTCTCAAAGCTCTTTCTTTTAACCTATTCCCGTACTCGTCCACATGAAGACAAAATTAAAATTTTTATTGTGACGATATCTATGTTTCGAGGCTTTTTTTATTTCAAGAGTATAAATAAGTCACGCCACAAGCACGCTGCATGCGCATTAACAAACTAACATACTTATACGTAGATCAATAGATTTTTTAACCTCGGAGCGCAAAATTCTACTTTTGATACATGCATCAATAGTCAATTTTTGCGGTCAGGATTTAAAAACATAGTCTACGAATCACCCACTTTGCTCCCTTGTTGCGTAATGTACTATATTGCTGAGGCGCGCTCGATGTAAAATAAGATTCAATGTATAAATTCACTTATATATACACAGATTAATAGTAGTTTTCGAAGGGTGTAACGTAGGATTTTACGTCAATGTATTGAATATTATTTTTCCTACTACTGTGTGAGGAGCCTTTCTTTCATCGATTTCCATGCCTGAAAGTGACCTGCACTAAAAGAAGGAAGTGATTTCTACCGGATAGTTCAATACGAGGAATCGAATTACTTCGGTTTGACATGTCCAGTATAGCACTAGTACTAGTACTAGTTACGGAACAAACTTGACTTACTTTACTATGTAATAGTTACTGAACAAACTTCGGTAACGATTAATGAGTTATCTATAGCACTATTAATAATCGAGTGGAAATCGTGTAAGTACTACTATAATTATAAGTTTATTTAAAATTTTGATGTTAAATTTGTAATATAATTAACAAAAATACTCCACAGCGTAAGTGTAAATATTTGAAAAAAAATGAGATGCAATAGATAAATAAAGATACATTAATAGTACTTTTCGCTTCGCTCGAGCGTCAAAGTCACACTCATGCCAGAATCATTTTTATCACGAGCATCAAACCACATTTTTTTCTTTATTATAGTATATAAAATAAAGATCCGCCGCTGGCATCCGAAAATGGCAAACAAAGTCTTATTTTTCAAACCACAGCCATGTAGCCCAGGGCTGATATACTCAAAGTTTCAAAAAAAGAAATTAAAACTAGAAAAAAGACCTCCAATTCCTTCTTTTTTTCTTTTTTAATTGAAATATTTTGATTCCTAAAAAGTTATAAGAGTTTGAAGTTGAACATCGAAAAGGTATAAAAAAGTCGGCACTGCCGATTCCTACGATTTATACCTTTTTGACGTTCAACTTCAAACCCTTATAACTTCTCAAGGAATCAACATCTTTTTAAATTAAAAAAAAGGAATTAAAGCTCTTTTAGTATAGTTTTAATTTCTTTTTTTGAAACTTTGAGTAGATCGGTCCTGGGCTAAATGGCTGTGGTTTGAAAAATAAGACTTTTTTTGCCATTTTCTTAAAAAGTATAAGTTGCTCTAGAAAAAGTAGTCCACTTGATGGACGTGTACAGCGGCGGACCTTCATTTTATATACTATAATAAGAAGAAAAACCGGGCATCGAAGGTGTGCTCGAAAAAAAATTTTCAAATCGTGATTTTGGGGTTTGTCGCCACTTTGATTAGAATTGGACATATATCGCATGTATTGTGATAATTTTTTCTATCATAACATATCATAGGTCCATATATATGTATATAGTACATGATATGTACTACTATAAATAAAAACTTAGTGGTCATTTGACAAAAAAAAAAAAATTGGTGCCTCCCCGGGGCCTCTCATACATACATACGGTCCAGCGCGTCGGAGCCACCTTAAATACAACACTTTAATTTGCAATTTGATTGGTCAACTTTCTTTTAAAAAATGTAGCTTCCTTCACGTTATTGATTTATAATTTATGATAGTTCCATTTATATCCATTTATAAAAGACCAGAAAATGGAAATGACGCGTGCTACACGCGCATGTTGTTTCTTTTCTTTTGTTTTTATTCCATTTATAAAAGACCAGAAAATGGAAATGACGCGCGTTATACGCGCGTTTTGTTTCTATCCTTTTGTTTTTTTATTGAGGTTAATTTAGAGCGTACTTCGCTGAAACATTAGCCAGATACATTGGCCAATTAATCGTATTCTCTTTTTTATAAATGGAAACAACGCGATAAATCTCCAACTGAATGCATACTTTTATTCGTACGTTGATTGGTCAATTTTCTAAAAAATGTAGCTTATTTCACATTATTTGTTTACAATTCATGTTAGATTCCAGTTTAAAATATGCATGTTCACGTGAGCGCATCGCGCATCCAAAAATCAGCTTACTGTCACTAGTTTTTCAAGGATTGTACAAAAATAGGGCTGTAAGTCCAGGAAAACATGAAAAAATAGATATTTTTCAAAGATTTCAAAACTGGAAAAAAATCCAAGATTTCCCGAATTTCTAGGGTCGGTAATCACTCTATATAATTATATAGTTTCATTCCCTTATATAAATTGAGCATTCGAGATATAATCTATTTTCGTGAGTCGAATCTCGAATTATCGAAAATCGAATCT
>UXGD01003503.1:0-20222 GCA_900474315.1 Torymus auratus | reverse complement strand
ATTTACAAGATGACCGACAACGATTTTTTTTACACATTGCCCAAAGCCCAAAGCTCAAAGCCCAAAACCCACTATGTCGACAGTCCCTAAAAAAGTTATGACTATTACCTAGCTTATAAATAAAATTATAAATCAGGTGATTATAATCACCTGAATTTTCACGTGATTTTTTGAAACGATTAATCATCTGATGAAAATTTTCCACCTGAAAACCTCAAGTCATTAATCAAGTGAAAAATCAGGTGATTATTCACCTGATCATTCACCGGATTTTATATCTGTTTCTCCTAATTTTTCACCTGATTATCATCTGATTTTTATGTAAATCTTGGTCTAAAAAAATGACACAAAACTCAGATGAAATATATGACAAATCAGGTGGAAATTCAGATGAAACTGTTGTGATTAATCATCTCATTTTTGTTAGTTAATTAAAATTTTAAACCTTTAGAGTGTCGCAAATTTTTCACGAGAAAAGTGTTCTGAAAATTTTCCGGGAACACAAAAGTAGGCGACAGTGTTAAAGATATGATTAATAAAATATTTCACCATGATTGTTTCGAATTTTAGCTAATTCCAAGACTAGGACGACGCGCTGGTCATGGAAGTACCCAGGACGAAAAATCCGATGACGACCTACTTGAGAGTCCCGAATCATTGTCATCTGGCAGGTCATCGTCAAGGGGACAGCCACCTGTTGCACCGCCACGCACCAGGAAAACTGGCTGGGGTGATGATCTCAAGAGTGCCAAGTATGTAATGTTATGATTAAAGCGATGATTTTACTGACGAAAACTATTGCACTAACATTTAAAACCAGATATAATTGCTTATTTTATTAAAGTGTCGTGCACATACTGTAAAAATCGGATTTGCACAAGACTTTTGGAGTCGACTCTTAGTAGTCTTGGTACCCAAAATGAAACTCAGTATATGTAACTCTGATATCTTTTCTATTGTCCATAACTTTACAAATATTAGTGTTTTCTTTGTAAGTCATAAACAAATCGATTAAAATGATAAAAAATCTCGTCGACACTCAAGTTTTTTAGACTTATATAGTCAATGGAACGTTTTCACAAAAATATAGCACCTTTAAGATACGGTAGTTCACATCTCAAAAGGCTCATTTAACTAAATAATAATTAATATTAATTTAGTATTATAAAATAAAATCTTCTACTTGATAATAGACTTTTAATAATATTAAACTTTGTTGATTTATAACGCAATATCTAATACTTAATATGAGCATTTCTTAAAAGTTTTTTCTTTTTCGCAGGCAAAGAGGTATTTCGGCGTTTGACCAGTAAGTCAACTGATTTTTTTTACTCCGTACTTACCCGAAGAGTATGAATTTTTGATAAAAATGTTTCTTTTACAGGGAACGGTTTCTAAATAATAATGGCGATCCAAAAGACGATGGTAATAAATTTTTAATCTAAATTGTCGTAATAAAACTGATTTGTTGATAAGTTTTATTTTGATTTCTGTTTCTAGACATTCCTGTTATACCGGATTTGGATGAGATAATCGAAGACACCGGTGCACTAGATATTTCAAACGCTCCTTCGTAAGTATCTTGCTGCGTTTACGGATAACGAAATTGTTTAGACAATAAATACCCATTTGATGATCTTAAAATTTACTGTAATACAGGGTAGGCATAAATCGAGCGGCGGCAGCATACAAAGAACTCGACACTGATCTCGTAAAAAACCAATTACTATTGACATTAGATGATGTAGATTTAAGTCTCCTCACAGAAAAACTTTACCCCGAGCATCTTGTAAAAGAGCCCGACGAGGTTTGGAGCTGGGAATCATTGTTCACTCAAGTAGCTTCGGAAATCAACAGCGAATTGCAATCCAAGCCTGATGAAAGGCACTAACGATAGATTTCGTATACTTGAACAAAATTATTTTCTTATTCTTTAGTCATGCAATCTTATTGTTCAAATTTCAATTATACAGTATGACATATTGTACGTTTATGCATTTTAGAAATATAATGAATTTTTTAACTTAATTTTTTTTCATCATCACTCTCCTCTCCGGTAATAAATATAAGTGCGTTTGAAAATGATTTATTTAATTTAATACTTAAACACGATGAAAGAAAACTAATCGGAGCTCTGCGCTCGATGGCACAATATTGCTGCCATAGACATATCAGTACGACGCTGCAGATAACATACATATACATACTTGTGCCCAATGAAATGCAATCGCAAGTAATCGCACGGAATAAAATAAAAATGCTCTCATCTTAGAAAAAGCGTACAGTCACGCGTGTCATTTCTTGCGCATTATTACGTGCAGTTATCTTGTGGAGTACGAAAGGGCCTATAGAGCTATGCATTCAAAGAAAATATAGCTTGCAGAGGTTAGGGGAGCCGAAAAAGGCGAGATCAGAAACGTACACGTACAGTCGCGGCGCCACAGTCTCTCAGGAAGGGAACTGGCTCTTCCCTCTTCGAGTCTTCGGCGGCTACACGGGATCATGCTGATGCATCATCGGCATCACGCGGGCTCTGCGGGAACCGGCGGTGGTGGGCCGAGCGACGGGCGGCGGACCAATCGCGCGCTCGCTCACCTACGTCTTCCTATCTCGACTGTGTGCGTGCGCCTGGTGTGAGCGACCTGCGGGTTGCGGGGGCTGGAGCAGCGGCCGCCTCGTTCTTTCTCTCTCTGCGCGTGACGTAGGTCGCACGCAGCAGCTAACAGCGCCTCTCCACTCCGCAGCCTCGCTCTCTCTAGCCTCCGTCCCCGTTGGCGCGCGACGCAGGACTCCCCTCGTTCTTTCCCAGGGAGTCCGCCATTGTTGGCGCACGTATATTTCCGAACGAGCCTGCCGTAATCGAGCAACATCCAAGATGGTACGTAGCCCACCAGTGAATTATCGCTCTCTGAGGCTGGCCGAGTCTCCGCTGGGGCCCAGGGATCCTGTAGTTTCGTCCGCGGCCGGCCGGCTGGCCCTGGAAATTTCGAAAACTGACCGATTGCTCCGGATTGCGCAACCTACGCGCCCAACCTCGCTCGAGCTCTCTCCGTCTGCTTCGCCTAATTCTCCTCATCCTGGACCCTCGTCCTCGGGGGCCAAGGCCCGCCGCGCTCCTGGAACTGTCCGCGCGTCCAGCTGGCTTTCCGTGACTTCCGCGTACAAGATGTCGCGTCTCGTTTCGCGGGACACGTCGTACCCTAGCCCTCTTTCGCTCGCGCGCAACGTGTCGCGGCTCCGCTGGCACCCGGACCTCGGCACCGCTATGCTCGTTTCTGGCTTTCGGGAGCCACGTGTCTCGCCGAGAGATGCGAGGAAGTGTCGCGTGATGTGTGCTCGACCACGTGGACGACGGGAGAGGATCGGAGCTTGGCGTGTGGACGCGCGTCGAGGTTAAAAGCTGTTGCGTGCTAGCAGACTCTAGTCCGGCCAGCAGAGTCTTATTACCCGCAGAATGAGTCGTTTCCGAGGTACTTTAAATATTTCGCGCTGTTTCGCAAGTCTTGAAATGACTGACAAGTGGTTCTGAACTTTATTTGCACTCTATCATGCACTTATGCTAATCAGCTCTATTTGTCTGTTACTCTAGGTGAACTTCACGGTAGACGAGATCCGTGTCATGATGGACAAGAAGAAGAACATCAGAAACATGTCCGTCATTGCACACGTAGATCATGGAAAGTCAACTTTGACCGACTCCCTCGTGTCCAAAGCTGGTATCATTGCTGGTGCCAAGGCTGGAGAGACACGCTTCACCGATACCAGAAAAGATGAACAGGAAAGATGCATCACCATCAAATCCACGTAAGCTACTAAATTTCTTTCATCATACTCCTTGTCATCTTGATTTTTTACTAATTTATGCATTATACTTTGCAGAGCCATCTCTATGTACTTCGAACTTGATCAGAAGGATTTACCTTTTATCACCAACCCTGACCAGCGTGATAAGGAAGAGAAAGGTTTCTTGATCAATCTTATTGATTCCCCTGGTCACGTTGACTTCTCTAGTGAGGTCACTGCTGCCCTTCGTGTCACTGATGGAGCTCTTGTTGTCGTTGATTGTGTTTCTGGTAAGTTGAATTTTATAACATATGTTGGGAAATGCAATTCACACTTCAGCAAATTCTCATCTTTGCTTATTGAGTAATTTAAATTAAAGTTTTCATAAAACTTGCAATCACTTTTATTTTGTTATTTTAATTAATAATCATTTCTAAAATACAAATATATTAACTTCTTTTTCTTTTAGGTGTATGTGTACAAACTGAAACTGTGTTGCGTCAAGCCATTGCTGAACGTATTAAGCCTGTTTTGTTCATGAACAAAATGGACCGTGCTCTACTAGAACTTCAGCTTGAAAGTGAAGATCTGTATCAGACTTTCCAGCGTATTGTTGAAAATGTTAACGTTATTATTGCCACTTATTCTGATGATGATGGACCTATGGGTGAAGTTCGTGTAAGTAGATTTTAACATATTTTCTTTTTTTTTTTTTTACAATTGCATTTTCCATTCCATGATGATTGTTCTATCACAGACCTGTTCTGAAAATATTTGAAAGACGTAAAGAACGGCCAACTGAAGTTTATCTGGTTTATAATTAATAAAAATTAACAACTATTTCTATAATACTCATACTCTCATATTATGTTAATAGGTTGACCCCAGCAGGGGTTCTGTTGGTTTTGGATCTGGACTTCATGGATGGGCTTTCACCCTGAAACAATTCTCAGAAATGTATGCCGAGAAATTCGGAATCGATGTAGTCAAGCTAATGAACAGACTGTGGGGAGAGTCCTTCTTCAATCCCAAGACAAAGAAGTGGAGCAAGCAGAAGGAACCTGATAACAAGCGCTCATTCTGTATGTACGTCTTGGACCCAATTTACAAGGTAAAATTTCAAATAATTATTATTGTTTAAATTCTTCTGGCACGTTAGCGTCTCTCTATAGTGCAGAAGAGGTTTTCTTTTTCGGAAGAATACCGATTCGCGCACAGTGATAGTGATGACAGTGCTATAACAGAAGGAAATTAATACAGCAACTATGTTTAAACGATGTCATTGAGCCTCTATCCTTATGCTCGACAATGATACGCTACGACATTGCCGCTACATTTTCAATGAAAATATAACAAATATAACAAATTAGAAGTTGCCCATTCAATTCTATTACTAATCAAAACATTTTTTAATTATAGGTCTTTGACTGCATCATGAACTACAAAAAAGATGAATGCGAGGGTCTTCTCAAGAAATTGGGAATTATTCTGAAGCCTGAAGACAAAGATAAGGATGGCAAAGCTCTCCTTAAGGTAAATGATTAACATTTCTCCCTAACAATTTATTAAATATTTTCTGTTACGTGATAGGATGAGTGTTCTAAAATTTTTCTGACACCTCTTCTGAATAATTATTGAAGGAAACTTTGAACTTTATCTGAGTTTTTCCTTATCAAATAATGAGATTAGACCATGATTAATTTTCATCTAATTGGTAAAATTAATTTTTTAGGTTGTCATGCGTACCTGGTTGCCTGCTGGAGAAGCTCTGCTTCAGATGATAGCCATCCATCTGCCATCTCCAGTAGTAGCACAAAAATACAGAATGGAAATGTTGTATGAAGGACCTCTGGATGATGAAGCGGCTGTTGGTATTAAGGTAATTGTATATTTATCTTCTAATATGAAAAAAAAAAAGAAAAAATACGAATTTTTTATCAGAACTTACATGATGATTGTTCATTCACAGACCTGTACTGAAAATATTTGAAAGACATAAAGAACGGCCAACTGATGATTTTAAAGAAATAAAATAATTGCTGTCATTGTTATTTTAAAAATCTTAAGCCAAAGTTATTTTCTATTTCAGACCTGTGATCCCAATGGTCCTCTTATGATGTATATATCTAAGATGGTACCGACCTCTGACAAGGGTCGTTTCTACGCTTTTGGACGTGTTTTCTCTGGAAAAGTATGCACTGGTATGAAGGCACGTATTATGGGACCCAACTACACACCTGGCAAGAAGGAAGATTTGTATGAAAAGGCTATCCAACGTACAATTCTTATGATGGGACGTTATGTGGAAGCCATTGAAGACGTTCCCTCTGGTAATTACGTTTTTTACAATAAACAAAGTATCAATATATATTTAATAAAATATTTCATAATGATGATCAACACAGACCTGTACAGAAAAAATTTATGTTAAGACAAATTTTATCAACTGAACATAATTAATAAAGTTAATTAGTTTAGATTTTATTATTTATAAATCAATTAAATTTAACATTTTCATTACAGGTAACATCTGTGGTCTTGTTGGTGTTGACCAGTTTTTGGTGAAGACTGGAACCATCACCACATTCAAGGAGGCTCACAACATGAAAGTCATGAAATTCTCTGTCTCTCCTGTTGTGCGTGTTGCTGTTGAACCTAAAAATCCAGCTGATCTGCCAAAACTTGTAGAAGGTATTGACAACTTTTAATTGTATTATTTATCAAAAATTGAAAATTTAAAATGATGAAAGCTCATTTGAGCACTGGGTTATGAATAACCGTGATTATCGTTGACAACCTGATTGATCTGGTTTCAAGCCAATTGCATCAAAAACCTTATTAAATACAATATTTATAAACAAATACTTTTGTTTGCAGGTCTGAAACGTCTTGCAAAGTCTGATCCTATGGTACAATGTATCATTGAAGAATCTGGAGAGCACATCATTGCTGGTGCAGGCGAATTGCATCTCGAAATTTGCTTGAAAGATCTTGAAGAAGATCATGCGTGTGTTCCCATCAAAAAATCAGACCCAGTTGTATCATACAGAGAAACCGTTTCTGAGGAGTCTAACCAGATGTGTTTGTCCAAGTCTCCAAACAAGCACAACCGTCTTTTCATGAAAGCACAGCCCATGCCTGACGGTCTTGCTGAAGACATTGACAACGTAAGATTCCAGAAAAAATTCCACATTTATACTTTTTATTCGTAAAACGTTTTTGTGAACAAGATTTATTTTTACATTTAAATATGATGAATGTTCTAAATTTTTTCTGACACCTCTACTGAACAATAGTGATAGAGACTATGAACAAATCTGAAATATTATTTATAATCAATAAAATTAAACTAGTTCAGGATTCGTGAATAGATTGAAGAACAATTTTTTATTAAAATAATATTTTGTTATATAGGGTGATGTCAACCCACGTGACGACTTCAAGGTACGTGCCCGCTACTTAGGTGAGAAGTACGACTATGATGTAACGGAAGCTAGGAAAATCTGGTGCTTCGGTCCTGATGGAACTGGTCCCAACATTCTCGTTGACTGCACAAAGGGAGTTCAATACCTTAACGAAATCAAGGACTCTGTAGTTGCTGGATTCCAGTGGGCCGCAAAGGAAGGTGTACTATCCGAAGAGAATCTGCGTGGTGTTCGTTTTAACATCTATGATGTTACGTTACACGCTGACGCTATTCACAGAGGTGGTGGTCAAATCATCCCCACGACGAGACGTTGCCTTTACGCTTGCCTTCTCACTGCCGCGCCTAGACTTATGGAGCCCGTTTACCTTTGCGAAATTCAGGTGAGCGCATTTTAAAAATTAAATTAAAATCAGTTCGAGAAAATCAATTTTGATAAACAAAATATTTTTATCCGAATTAGTAAACAAAAATATCTTAAATAAATAATAAATAATTTAAATAAGTCTAATATATTTTTAGTAATGACTTAATCTGATTTCAAGCCCTTTGCGTACATAAATACTGTACACAGAATTTTGTTAAGCTACCTATTTACATTAATATTTTTTTACGAAATATTTTGTGTTGAAAAATTACGTTGATATTCTACTTCCCTTTTATTATGAATACTTACTTCGAAACCGTAATAGCGGCTCTTAATGAGGGATGGCACTGTATTCAGCATAACGCGTTTTTATTATTCTATGTTTTATTATACTAGATTAAATTAGATTAAAATAAAATTTTGGACAAAATTTAAAGTCATGCGTTTTATACACGTGTTATATGTAATTTTTTTTCGTGTACAATAACTTTTTTAAAGGTATGGCAATAAATATTTTTCACTATATTGAATTAAGCCACCCAATACTATATTTAATTTTTACTATTACCTCTACTTTTTATGTTTTCCTCGTCTGTAGGCAGAGTAATTGTTAAGAACTTAAGCAATAAATCTCTAATAAAGGCAAATACGGAAGTTTAGGTAGAAGAGTTATTATACCCTCTGGTTATAAATCAAATCATAAAATGTTTTTAAATCCAGGTTGCCATTTTTTTTTTTTTTTTTTCCAAATGTTCGTTTTTACATGCATTTTTAGAGACTGTCCACATACTGGGCCTTGTGCTCTGTGCTTTGTACTCTCCGTAAAAAAATCGTTGTCCAAAATTTATCATACTCGTGACCCTCGACAGAAGTTAAAGATCAAAGCATAAAGCATAGTGTGTTTTATAAGTCAGATGTAATTTTAACAATAATGTAACAATTACTTAGCTTACGGACGGGACATCTATATCTACATATAAAAAAAGAGGTAAAAGTAACAATTAAGTGATGTTGGGTGACCTAGCGATACAATCATGTTGACTGTTAAACATTCTAAAAAGTTATTGAAAAATACCTGTACAACCATTAGATTACTTGACGTGAGCGGTATGCCTAGACAAGGACACGTATGAAAGTTTATGGGAGAGACAAAGAGAAACATAGCATAAAGATCACGGCATACGGCGCTGTGGATTCACCGTTTACAAATTTTATGAATGATGTCCGAATGTTTTAGATATATTTATAAGTATAATTTCAATGTATTAGAAAGTTTTATTTAAAAAAATAATTATATGATGAAAGCTCATTTGAGCACTGGGTTATGAATAACCGTGATTATCGTTGACAACCTGATGAATAAACCTAAATTAAATATTTTCTCTGATCAGTGAAAACCACCAAATCTTATGATATCCTTCGTTATTATAGTGTCCTGAAGTTGCCGTGGGTGGCATTTACGGTGTCCTCAATCGCAGACGTGGACATGTGTTTGAAGAACAACAAGTGGCTGGTACCCCTATGTTCGTCGTAAAGGCGTATCTTCCTGTCAACGAGTCATTCGGCTTCACCGCTGATTTGCGTTCCAACACCGGTGGACAGGCTTTCCCACAGTGCGTGTTCGACCATTGGCAGATTCTTCCTGGTGACCCCCTGGAAGCTGGCACTCGACCATTCCAAGTCGTACAGGTAATTATTTTGTTTATTTTATTTTTCAGCCACGATCATAACTGATGAATATGATTTGTTTAATCTTTTCATTTTTAAAATCGTGGCAGATCAAATTTGTTTTTTAAGTTTCGGTTTTCCAGCACTCGTCTGGTCAGCCTGAATAGGAAAACATACATATGATTTTAAAAGTATATATTCTTTGATGATCTATAAATCAATAACTTCTTTCTAATTTTTAATATAACATTGGCCAATTTCATAAATTTGTAATTAAAGTAAATTTTTACTAACAATTTCAAATATGGTGTCAAGTATGAATTTTGTTAATATGTTCCATATTTGCTTTTAGGATACACGTAAGAGGAAGGGACTGAAAGAAGGTCTACCAGACTTGACTTCGTATCTCGACAAATTGTAACTGTCGTGGATGGATGCATCATATTTAAATAATTATTTAAATATTGTAATTCAATTAATATCGCTGGAGCAGTGTACGTCTCTACCATCGGTCGTTATATGAACTTTGTTCCTCCGCGTAACATCGTGGAAATAAAAATTATAAATATAAAAGAATACGGACAACTATAATAAATTGTAATTACAGAGCGGGGATGAAGAAAAGAAACTTACTTTAGCACGGGGAATACTATTTTATACATTTATTTAATTAAAATGAATCGCAATAAAAGCTGCCAGTGGCTTTTGTTTTAGAAAAAATTTCGATGTATAACGCTAAAATCGTCTCGTAAATTTTAAATTACATACTCCTTTTTTTACTGTTTATCCTGTTATAGTCCCCGTTTACGTTTCCCCTCATTTGACTGAATAAAATAAACAATTCTACTCGTTGTGATAGAAATAATTTTTTGAGTCGAAAGAATGTCTTTTTTATTAAAGCAAGCAAATAAATCCAACTTGCACTGAGCAATGAAATAGTTGTTATATATTCTTTGAACATTTGAGCCTAACTAAGGTAAAAATAATGGAATCCTTTTCAAGTTAACATTTTTTATACACAAATTTTTTATAATTCTTAAAAACATTGCAATAAACATACATCCTTTTATTTTCTCAATACATTTAAGTGATTAGTTTATCGTAGATTTTTATATATTTTAAAAACTTTTATATAAATTTTTTTGTTTTGAGATTTTGACATAAATGTGAGTTTATGGTTTTTATTTACATTAGCATATAAAGAAACTTAAATCAAAATTTTATCAATGTATTTTTGTTTAAGCTCGACATTGATGTCAAAATTTACATTTTTAGATTAATGATTAATATTACAAATACATAACTCCTGATATAATTTGGGAAATTAAAATATTACGCCTTAATCTAAAATATTTGTAAAAAATGTTACTCTCTTTGAAAGTATAAATATTTGAGATAGTAGAACTAATGTTCTTTAGGTAACAATTTTTTTACTAAACTGGATTAATTGTATTTTTATATATGCCTGCAAGAGACTGAGCTGCTAAAAAGATCATGTCCTTCCTTGAAACTCCTGTCAATGCACTGTGCCATTCAGTCTGAGGAACCTAAAAAATTATAATTAAAAATAAGTTATTAAATTATTAATTTTATATATATACATTATGGTAAAAAACTTAATATACATTTAATTAGGAAACTAATTATTGGCTACACTTTTGCTATGAATTATAATTTTTTAGTACAAATCGATTAGTATAATCGTTATATTATACATTCATTATTTGTAAAATTAATTATTTTTTTTATCACTGTCCAAAAATAAATCATTTAGAAAACCATTCTATTTAAAGATATTATTCTGGTTTTATTAAATAAACAATATCAATAAATTGTATAACAATTTGTTAGAGCTTTAGAATGACTTTATTTTTAGCATTAATAATGAATAAGAAAAAAATTTAGAATGAAGTAATTTCTTGTGCCATTATTCTACATACTTTTATAAAGAAAAATGAAGTTTACCTGTAAATTAGCGCCCATTAAACTTCCGATAGTTACAGCTAAGCCATCCTTTGAATAATTTTCTGGTGTGGATTCTTGGGCTGTCTCGACAATTTGGCTTGGTACAGGTGTCATTTGAGTGAATGTTTGTAAATTAACATTCTGCTTAGCATCCTCTAAAATAATAACTCCTAAGTCATACCATTTATCTTGACCAACTTCTATTAAGAAATTTTCTACTGCTACAACTGGAATGTCTATGGGAATAGAGGAATTTTTCCTCACAGCAGCTATCCTTTCTTGAGCTGCTTTCACTCCTGCAGCAAAGCCAATAGGCTGAACAGCCTGGAATGGTGTTTCAACTTTGGTGCCACTATAGGAAAGTATATTGAGTCTGAATTATTTAAATTTAACAGTGACGAAACAACTAAATGTTAGTATGAACTATTAAGACTATCGTAACAAATGTTCAAAGCAAAACCAAAGATAATGTAAGAAATTTTCTTCAAAATAAATTTCAAGTACTCACTTGACGGTTGCGTTACCAAAAACATTCTGAAAAGCTTCACGTACAGGAGCCACCTTTGCATCTTTATCCGATGCCACAATAACTTCAATATCACCACCAGAATCTGAAATATATAATTCTAAAAATGCACGGACATATAGCTGAGCATTAAATAACATGGCTTTTATTGGTGGAATATTCTCCATGGCCTATAAAATTCAAAATCACTTGTCTAAAATTATATTTTTAAGGTCACTTCCCAAGTATAAATTCATTACTATTGAAATCATTTTATTTTGATAACAAATATGAAATTTTTCTTCTACAAATTGATTATCCATTAATAAATTTTGACATAATGGTAATTGTGACAGTTAACTTTTAACACTGACACTCAAGCATTGCCAAAGATTGAATCAAAACTGGGCAATGGCCACACTCCAAAAATAGAAAAGTATATGTGAACCAGTTTAGAGTTCTATAATTATATTCATGGAGGTGCTGTATATTTTCATTCAGTTTTTGTCCAATACGTAAACTGACTATTAAAAAAACAATAAAATATTAATGCTCTGACAAACATTAAAAATGATATTTGTATGTATTTACTGAATAAGACTAAGAAATATTTTTTATAATAATTCATTAAACATCTTATTTTGATATCAAAAAGGAAATAGAAAAACTTGTAGTATTAAACAATCTTGTATGAAATAAATATTCGACCCAAAAAACTATTGTATGTTATAATATTATTAAGTTATTGATGTTAATACTTACTGTAACTTCAGTAGTAATAATTGTTTTTTTTAATAATCATCAACGTATAAAAAAAAAGTACTTACAAATAAACTCACGCATCTGTGGATCAAGTGTAGTAATCATTGAGTTGACACTGTTTTTAGCCTTTTCAGCAACCTTGCTGAGAACATTACTGTTAGCAACTGTATCTTTAACCCACGTAAACAAGCTACCTGCCAATGCTCCAGTATCCCTTGTAGGACTATCAGGTGCTATTAATACTTGTGGCATGTTATCAGAAGAAGAAAGCCCAGTTGTAGTGGTTGGTTCAATAGTTTGCCCACTCTCTGGTAAGGATGTTGAAATTTTAGCATTTTCACTTTGAATTAGATTTTGAGAGGAATTCATGGATGCACTTGCTGGTTGAGTTGACACTGTATTAGTAATGAAACTTGGAAGTGCACTTGGTGGTGCTATGTTTGATAATATATTTCCAGCAGCTGCCATGGCTGTTGAAGCAGCTGTCAACACAGGTCCAGGGCTTGTGGGGGAACTAGAGGTATCTAAAAGAACAATAAAAATATTGTATAGGGAGCAAGTTTAATGCTGCCGTGCGTGGTGATAACTATCGATAATGGCGCTATAATCAAGAACATATGATGATAACGCATGCAAATGTCCGCGCTAGAAAACAATGGGATAGGGCTAACCAATTTTAGAGGCATCAGCGGGGGTGAGGCCAGCGAACTCCTCCTTCTTCTCGACAAATTCGAAGCTCGATTCGCCGTTTGACTCGTCGGTCATATCGTCAGCCAGCTCTCTTAGGGTATATATGCACACTACAAAGGACCTGGAGTCGCCGCTTTTTACTTAAATCTTACTGCTGTTGTGCGCTTCCCTCCTATTATGTCACAATCGACGTCCCAATGGGGCGCAGAACTCGGTAGAGTGCTTTCACCTCCGCGCACTCTCGACGCAGGTGCTAACAAGTGAAGCCAATTACTACTCTCTTTTGGTCGTGTTTTTTTCTTTATTGCGCGACAGCGCAAGTGTCAACCACAAGTGAACGCGCGGCCACGTGATGACGTCTCTGAACAGGCAGTCTCGGCTGCTCCTCTAGGTATATACAATTTCAGCTGCGCAAAGAAAAATATTTGGCCTCAGCGCACGTGCGGACGCGCCTTTATATATGTGTACGGGATTGTAGTTCGTTCAGCCTATATATTGATAATAACGTGAATGCTGTGTTATTGTGGTTCTGTACATGTAAGTATATACGTATCGCGTTGGAAGCGGACTTGCGCGCCGCGATATCAACAGATGGGTGGTTTTGACCGCCTGGCGCCTCCCCTGCCTCTCCGCATTCATTGTCCACAGTCTGCGATCCTCAGCAGCTTAGCAGTAGAGTCGAAAAGTCGTGCCAGAGTCGAGAGCTAAGGTCGCGGTGTGCACGAAAAAGGTGAGTCCTATAGATAATATAACAATATAACCTTACTCCAGGCGTTGAAAGTAATCGATAGCAATTGATGCATTGACTTTGCGCAAAACGGTGCTATTGTGCTAGGTACATGACTGTACTTACTACTTATTGTAGTCCGTTAGAAATGTATGAATAATTACATTTACATGCCTCGTCGTAATTAACGGTCTCTTTAAAATATCATTCTAAAGCGAAAACATTCGACTTTGTTATTTGATTGTTGAATGTGTTGATTGTTTTGCAGTGCCTCGACTGTGCGGTAATAAATATAATATAGCCAAACAAGCATCGAGCGAAAGAGCGAGATAGAGGGAGAGAGAGAGAGGTTGACAGATTGGCAAAGATGGCTGACAACAAGGAACTTCCGCCGCTCTTCGACAACGACGAAGCAAAGAATGACATGGATCTCGACGACGACGATAGCGATATATTTGCCTCTGCCATACAGGTGAGCTTTTGCCCTTAATTTTCCTGTATTACAGGTCCAAAACAGAGCCGCCATCAAAGTTACTCATTTCCGTATTTTGGGAATCCACTTTAGGAGTAAACTCTTTTTATTATATTATAATGTTATGTTATATTATGTTCTTTAGACTGTTTAATAAGGTATATATTCTAATTTCCATCTAATAAAAAAAAAACTTCTCCAGCAATAGCTATTCTACTTATACTCTGTTTTGAAATAAATATCCGCCCCTTTTCAGCAGGTGGAAATTCCAAGATTTTTATGATTGAACACTCATATTATAAAGACTTTACTTATAACTAAATGATTAATTACATACTTAGACTTAATTAATCATTATTACAATTTTTTCCAAAAGGCATTGTTGTCTGAATTTTATCTTGTATCTTGATAACACAATCTATAACTTGTACATAAGATAAACTTACTTGAAAGTATCTAACACATTATCTGATCATAGGAGCAAAATTTTCAAGAAGGTATTTCTCCGTATAATGGAGAATCAACTATACAAGCAGAGCTACCAAAGTTGTCTCTGCGAGATGCAGCTCAAGACAATTCTATCTCAACACTTTCAAGTCCTGCTGCTCCATCTGGGCCATTAAGTCCTCCATTAGATCCAATGGGAGGTGATATTGGTGATTTGCATGATGTTCCTATCAATGATGATAGAGACACGCCTACTGCCAATATTAATAAATCACAATCAATGGAAGAGGTATTGTTCTTTTTAAAAATTCAGTGTATTTTATCTGAATTGTAACTAGATAATTAAAAATATTAAATAATTTTTATTTCATGAATTATAACATAATTTATTTGTATTTACTTAAAATAAATTTTATTTTCAGGTACCAACTGAACCTAATGATATGTTTTTAGAAATCATAGTTACTTCACCACAAAAAATGGGTGATGGCATGGGATCATATGTTGCATATAAAGTGGAGTCTAAGACTAATATACAATTATACAGAAAGAGGAGTTTTAGTGTGATAAGGCGCTTCAGTGACTTTCTTGGGTTACATGACAAACTTACAGAAAAATATTTACGTAGTGGCAGAATTATACCTCCAGCTCCTGAAAAAAGTGTTATTGGTATGTTGAAAATTAATTATATTCTATTATTATTAATTTCCTTTTTTTCACTTTTAGAGAGTGTTTGAATACAGGTGTTTTATTACAGGTGTCTACTTTGTATTTTTTGTTAATCTAATTCAATTTTTATTCAGAATGAGTCAGAACAGTAGTTGATTGAAAATTTGTTACACATAGAAGATAAAAAAAAAATAGCAGTGACCATAATTATGTTATCAATGCCTGACGATTTTCTTTGTATCTTTTTCATTCTTATATTTTCATCAACTATCTTTGCCACCCACTGTTGTTTAACTTATTTTGAGCAAAATGCAACTAAAATCGTTAAGAAAAACTAAAAATTGAATTAGAATCACGAAATCCATACATGTAATAAATCAAATAGTTACATGGAACTATGTTTTCTGTTATAAAATTCTGTTTCCAATTTAGTTCACTTTTCGTATTCAATAACTATTTTATTCAGGTACTACTAAAGTAAAAATGTCAGGAGAAAAAAATCAAGAACAGAATTCCGGTTCTTCAGAGTTTCTCGAACGCCGTCGAGCTGCATTAGAACGGTTTTTAAATAGAGTTGCAATCCACCCCATTTTCTGTATAGATCCCGATTTTAGAGAATTTTTGGAAGCAGGTAAGCTACTACTTTGAACACATTCTCATAAATATTAAAAATTTTAATAAATTATCAGAATTAAAATGAACTTAAAATATTGTTTTAGACATGGACCTGCCAAGAGCCACAAACACCTCTGCTTTAAGTGGCGCAGGCGTCATGCGATTATTCAATAAAGTTGGTGAAACTGTGAATAAAATTACCTATAAAATGGATGAAAATGATTCGGTAAGAAGCTAATGTCAAATAATAGTCAATATAGATACATTATATTCACATATTGCGTTTCAAAATGTACACATTATATATATATATATATTTTTTTTTTCTGACAGTGTAAATAAAAAATTATTCCAATATACTTATATCTTAATGTCTTATTTTTATTTAGTGGTTTGAGGAAATGGTAACTCACGTCGATTCGCTAGATAGTCAACTTCGTAGCTTACAGGCGGCAGTAGAAACTTTAACAAATCAAAGAAAAGAATTGGCAAGTTGTACAGGTGCTACAGCGCGATCTATTGCTGTTTTGGGACACGGTGAACCTGGTGCTTCTCTTGGCAGAGCCTTAGCTCAATTAGCCGAGACATTAGAGAAGGTGGAAGTTGTCAGAAAAGCTCAAGGGAATAGCGACTTATATCAATTTGGAGAAATGATTCGTGATTATGTTTCTCTTATTGGAGCCATTAAGGTTTGTTTGAAAAAAATCAATCATTTAATACGCGCAGTGTGCAATTTTTCAAAAAGAGTGCTCCGAATTGACCGCTTTTCGAAAAAGGCCGCCGAATTATCTTTTTCTTTTTTTAAGAGTGCCTCGATATAACTGCTTTTCTGAGCAAATGATCAGAGGCTTCTTCCTCTCAGTCGCCGATATATGAATAAAATGCAAAAATTTTACTAAATTTAGTAAATTGAAGAATAAGGTAGTTTTATAGTGCACTATAATTTTTTTTATTCCTTATAGGATGTCTTCCACGAACGAGTAAAGGTTTTCCAAAATTGGCAGCACGCACAACTTATGTTAAATAAGAAGCGTGAACAAAAAGCACGCCTTGAGCAGTCGGGGCGATCGGACAAGACGAGTCAGGCGGCTACTGAAGTCATCGAATGGGAAGCAAAGGTTGAACGGGGCCAGGAAGAATTCGACAATATTTCAAAAATGATAAGAAAAGAGGTCGAACGTTTCGAAACAATACGAATACAAGACTTCAAGAAACAGTTAGTGCAGTACCTTGAAGCGATGTTGCAGCATCAGAATCAACTTATAAAACATTGGGAGAGTTTTCTGCCGGAAGCTAAAGCTGTCGCGTGAATATGCATTTAAATTCAATAATGGACATTTTTTTCTACTGCGAGTCAGTTTGTCAAAGGTATCTCGCGAAAAAACCATGTCAAAGGCATTTTTAAATCATTCAATTATTCTAATGTTTATTGTAAACAATAGAAACAATACTGAAAATTCTAAAAAAAACTTTCAGTACAAAAAAGATTTGATTTTAACAATAATTATCATCTTGTATTTATTAGTGTATGTTTATTACACATATAATTTACATATATTTTTATCGAATATTATATTTTACAATTTTTCTCACATTCAATAATTTGATTTGAAAATATATATTTAACATGTAAAGTATTGAATTTACCCCTCTGTAAATGTTATCTATATATAGATATAAAAATTACGTTGTAATAATTTCTTTCTTAATATTGTTCTTTCTGCATACTTTTATAGGGGCATTAAATATGTAAAAATAATATAAGAAATAATTTAACGTAAATTTGAATAAAGTATTCGAATTTCCTACAAGTTTACTCATTTCTTTAATTGATTTTGATTGTTTACAAAATATTTATCAAGTGACATTATACAAATTTCAGTATTGTTTTTATGATATACGTTTTCAATTCTTCGAGCTTAATAGCGTTATTATTGTTAATTATATTGTATGATTTCTAGTACTACGTACAAACTTGTGCACTTATTGCATATCGTCACAACGCTTAACCAACGTATTTCAGACTTTTTTATTACCGATGGAATATGCTTACACAAGAGCCATTGCAATAATTAAATTAATAATTCTAATTATTATGTTACTTTTATTATGAGAATAGTAAAACTATTTTTATTATTGTATTATATATAAATTAGAAAATGTTATTAGACAATAAAAATATTACATTTTTCAAAAATTCAATTTTAAAATTATAGATTTTTTAAATATGATTACGTATATGTTATGGTATTAAAAGAAAATAATTGTCAATTGACAATTCTAAACGTTTAAAATGTAAAAAGAATTCGTGTAAATTTCGTTTTATGTATTATATTTTTAAAAGTTCATTTGGTTATTACATTTATGAAATCATTGTAAATTAAGAAATATATTACAAAATTTTGAACTTTGAAATAAAATTAATTACACAACATATCTATTATTTAAAATCGTACACCAGCCCCTTACGGGATAATAATAAATAAAAAAATAACATCTAACAAAACTTTTAACTTGCATGAATCGAGATAAGAATAAGCACTAAATTCAGTGTAGACACTAGTAATCTGTCTAATTTATACTTTAACATTTGACGTTATTTTTTCATCTTTTAACAAATTTTTCATAGTAAAAGTTTAATATCAACTACCATTACGAGCTTTCAAGCCGTTGTACAAGTTTGTTTTGCATTACATCAAACATACGAAACGCTTATGTGCAATTTAAAATTTGCTAAATCACTGCTTGTGCACTACCCAGTTTTTGTACGGTTTCATGTATCTCCGCCATATCATTTTCGTCACACGCAAGGCCTTAGAGCCTGAAAAATTATCGTGCAGTTTTAGTCTAAACATTTTTGTGCTACATAATCCTCAATAATGAATGAGGACGTAAAAATAGTTAAAATATAACACTTAGTGTGTACAATAATCTTTTGTTTAAACAACGAAAAAAATAATAATAATATACGTATCAGCAAGACAATAATTTTTTATCAGTTATAACAAAATACATCATTTCTAAAAGTGGATCTTCCTACTATTATTTATCTTTATTTTTGTATTTATTGATAGATATTTTTTTTTTATGAAACGCGTAATTTCGAAAACATTATTAACTCTAGAATATTATTTTTAAAACATAGAATAGGTATATCTTTCGTATATATGGTGATCCTTCCAATGTTTTGGCTATATAGTAATTTCACAGCCTGAAAATGAAAAGGTAGCGAATAAATTTTGATTCGTAATAAGGAATCCGCTGTCATATTGGCACATAGTTTCCTCAAACGTAATTTATTATTCCATTAATTAATTGATAATAGTATATTAGCTTATATCGCGAATAAATTTCAAGTTTATATGCACACACAGACACACTCACCACACAACCATTTTCCATAAATAGCGATTTAAAAAAATTATTAAAAAAAAGATTAACGATTTTTCTTTACCCTCCCTGTGGTAAATTATAAGTGTTAATAATAATTAATAACTGTTAAAAATTATTTAAAACTGCTTATATAAATGGTACAAAATGTAGGATTTTGGACACATTTTTTCTAATTATAATACTTTGTAACACTTTCAAATAATTTTAAATGTGATATTTCAGGAAAATTTAATAATGAATAAATTATTATTAGTAATAATAATAATTAATAATTATATAATAACTGTATTATCATAATGATAATTAAGAATTAATTATTATTAATTTAAATATGGGAAAAAGGATCTTTTGATCAATATCCAAATAACTTGAAAAAAATTCTAATGCCTACAGTGCAACGTTTCGTCACTGATCTCTTAAGTCTTTATTAAGAATAAAATAACAATTATAATCTTTTAACGTACAAACAAAGATAACATACAAAAAGAGAAAGTTTGTTTACCATGAAACAAAAGTCTTTTTCGCAAAAAAATGTGAACTTATAATCACTTTTCGGCGACGTCAATATAGTTTTGATGCCAGACGCAACGTATTTACAAATATACATTTATATACATATATTTATATATAATTATATTAATTGTTTTATTTTTTATTTCCTTATTAATAACTAATTATTATTATATAAATATTATTATTAATTAATTATTATTATATTAATATTAATATTATTAT
>UXGD01003502.1:0-20223 GCA_900474315.1 Torymus auratus | reverse complement strand
CCCATAAGAAAAATGGATTTTGTTCTAAAACGGTGTCACAAAGTCGTTTTTGATGGAACACGAGCGTTTTCGTATATATTATGACCTATCAAATGAGAAAACCCTTGTCGCAAAGGTGTACCTTCAAACAAAATTTTGACCATTTTTTGGCCGTCATAAGGGCTACTTTCTTGTAGATTTCCTCATATCCTTATCAAACCAGTATACGATCCACCCCCGGTAACTCAATCATCGCGCTATACTTTTTCAGCCCTCCCCCTCGCCCGCGATTACACCGTTATCACTGCAGCTTCCAATTTTTCCCCGCGCCGCTTCTTTGTTCTCTCTCTACACTTATCTACCAATCTCTGAGAACATCATCACTCCCCCATCTATATACCGAATAATTCCACGCTCTGACGCTCACCACAAGGCACAACTGCACACGTATATATACTCACCGGAAATATCGTTTACGTTGGTTCGAATCACTCATGAGAGCTGACGCCGGCCAGAGTCGCAGCTCTCCACTGCTGCTGCTGCTCGCGTGTAGTATACTTTGTATTGCTCATCCCTCCATGCGCCCGCAGCTCGCTCGCTCGGTCGTTTTCTCCGTGCATTAGTGCAGTAGCATCATGCCTTTGCTGATCGTCGCCGCCGCGCGCAGACACGCGCCACTGCCGCTCCCCGCGCTCGTGCCAGTTACTCTGCTGCTTCTGCTTCTGCTGCTGCTGCAACGCCGCCCCGAGTCATGCATTTCCATCTGCATTGCTGAAAATAACACGTTGCTCTGTGGTTTCTCTCTTTTTTTTTTTCTTTTTTAATATAGGGGAGTGGATTTTTTTTGTTTTAACTATACGGTGACGATTTTGTGTGTGTGTGTGTGCTCTTTTAATTAATTTTCGGGGATTATAGTGGATCGATATAATATACAGGTGTATATATATATATAGAAGTCGGAAAGTTTTTATGGGTTCTCGTTGGGAGAGTTTTCTGTATTATAAGGGGAGAGTGGGGAAGTTTAGCTGCGTGTACGAAAGAATTTTAATTAATTGGACTTCTTTTCGTCCCGGCGAAATGTACGTATATATATACACACACACCGGGGAAACTGCGCGCACGTGAATAAGCGCCCCCCATGCGCTGCACTTTAGCCCTCCGCTGAGGATAAGAAAATTATTATTGACTTCTTTAACAGATTGAGCACGAGCGGAAGTATATACGCGTATATAATAACTGCGACCTATATGCGCGCTGTGAATTTATTTCGTAAAAAATTATATTTCAATGCGAGCCGATGAAGATTTATAACGGTCGGTTATACGTTCTATTTTTGTTCAACTACTAACTGTGGTTTATATTCTCTCTCTCTCTCAAAAAGATAGCAAAATTTGTTCATATATCTGTATCTACGGTAAGAATGAAACAAAAGTATATTATGCAAAATGTAGCGCATACAGAGAGAGAGATCGGAGATGCAGCGACGCTGTTAAAGCTATCTCTCCATTAAATATGTACGCATACGTACGCGCACTCGAACTATTTATCTCTTACTAAAACAAGCTTAATCTTCCAGTTACAGCGCGCCACACCGCCGTCATTATAATAATGAATGCAAAATTAATTCGAGAGATATAATAAGAGCGCGCGGTAAAAACATTTGTCCAGCGGATAATAAATCATAATCCGCCGCTCGGTCTAATACATAATTCGCCGCGAAATCGCGTTACACGAAACTTTCGTAATATATACATGATAAATTCCCGCGCGGTGTATATAGCAGAGTCGTCCGCGCTGTAAGGTAACTTCCTGAAGAACATAAATAAAATGTAAGTCTGTTGCGCGCGCGTGCAACTTACTAAAAATAATAAACAACCCGAGAGCTATTCAGTACTGCCAGTAGCCCCATTTCCATAATTTGTTCAAAGCCAGTTTACAAAAACAAGATTACGGCCCGTAATTATGCATCCGTGTTTTCTCGCGGTAGAGGTAGGCAGCCAAGCGTTATGTGTACATATATATATATAGTGTAGAGAGAGGGTCGAGTTCCCGCACAATGAGCGACACATTTATGAACTCCCGAGGCCGAATTTCGCGAGCGCGGGTGGCAATGATATTTCATTCCCTCGGAATAAATTTCCCACCTACCAGCCATCGACGCTGATGTATATATACGCGGGTGCACAGAGAGAGAGGCAATTAGTCGAAGGGAAATCGCATTAGCGTATAAAACTCGTCGCCCCTGCGATTATTTACATATTCATCGGTTCTGGCCGCAGGAGTGTAAGTCAATCCTTTCCGGATAGTAGCGTTTTAGTTATATATCTCTTCTATATATCGTGGATTGTATACGTATTAATTACTTTTCTGATTGCACAGAAGTGGAAGAGAGAAGGACACACGCACGCGAATAATAAATCTTGAAATTATTCATGTCCCATTATGGGCCGCGGGCGTTAATTATTTCGGAGGTCTACGACTGCTGTTGCTGACTTTGAACACGCGTTTGTGCATCAGCGATATACTCTGTGACTATTATATTCGTTTTTTGGCAAACGCGGACCGGTCGAAAGTGTAATTATAGAAAATTTTGCCATAGGCCATTTGCGGGTCAATGGTTATAATTTTCAGTTTGAAATTGCGATAGTTAATTGCCCGAAGTTTATATTATCCAGCCGCGGGTGTATTGTATAGTGGCTATAGAAAGGTTTTGAAATTGTTATCGAATTTTTGTTATTAGTTGGAATTGCTCGTTAGTGTTTTGTATGCCACTCGGTAAATGTTTATAGTTTGCTCGCTTTACCCTTTTGTTTTTGGCTACGAGAAATAGAAATTGAGAAAATAATTATTTTGTAAATGCGGGTAAAAATTGACGATTTTCACGATACAGAGAAATGATTAAAATAAAACCAGCGTCACGGTGACTTTTCGCTCTCGAATTCCAACATATATACGAAAACTGCGGCAATTATCTGTCATCGTGTAGCATTCATATTTTTAAAGAATTATAACGCCTGATAATCGTGACTAATTGATTTCCCGCTCGCTTTAACCGAACGCCGGCGGAACCCACTCGTCATTAATTTTTGCCTCGAATCAGCCTTCGTTAATACGAACACGAAAATAAACAGCAAACGTAGTAATTCCAAATGCGAAATATATAACCGTCGATTACCCGATTTCCGACAACATTTCCCTTTCCGAAACTTTGCAAATCCCGCGCGCGTATATATATAATTTTCCAAAAACTCCGCCACCACAACACCACTTATTAAGTTTCCCCCCAAAAAAACCACCGCCCCCCTCATTTGTACTACACAACAACTCCACTAGCCCGAAAATAAAAAGAGACCTGAAACGAGAGAAACTCGGAAAAACTCCCCCACCTCCGTTTAATTAAACACTACACTACCTACAATCCCTAATTGAAAAACTAGCTCTCCCTCTCTCTTCCATTTCCGTCGTCTACTCTCTCTCCCCGCAGCCCTCGTAAACGAAGCAGAATTAAAGAAACACACGAGACGACGAGGACACAACAATGCGCTCATCTAATTTCACGTGGCTTCGTCCTCGAGGAATTCCCAAAAGCGAAAGATTTTCCCCGTTATTAAGCGTCAAAGAAAGGCGCACGCTCCAGCCTCGTCGTCGTCGGCGGCGCTTTAATTGAGGTGTGCTCCCGCGGAAAAAGAGAAACACCATTAATCCCCACGCGACGGCGCAGCTGCTCATCGAACCGTAACGCTCTCCCTTTTTCTCGCTCCCTCTTTTTCTTTTCTCGCCGCGCGGCGGCACTCGCGCGTTTTAATTTAACTTTTCCTTTAAATACGAAATTCCCGCGCTTCGAACTGCTGTGTGTGGAATTGGCTGCTCAAGTTTTAACGCGCGTAAGACGTATCTGTGTACGTGTGTACGGCTGCGCGCGGGGGCGGACGAAGAGAGGGAGAGTGAGTTCTTTTTTTATTGATCGTATTGCGAGCGAGCGCGAATCGCGCGCGCAAGACGAGTTGAGGGATTTGACGGCGGAATTATTACTTTTTTATAAAGTACCGTGAGGATACTTTTTGCTCGATGAGTGAGAGAGATAGAGAGGGAGCCTTGCTCGTTCGAGAGATAAATATTTTAGAGTTAGAGGAAAAATGCTCAGTCGATTGAATACATAACATATTCTATTTTGATTTTCGCATATTTTTCAACGTTAATTTTTCATCACTTTCGTTGCTCACTGAATAGAAATTCATTGTATTCCACGCTAATGGTTTACTTTTATAGTTATAATAATGCAGAGAGTGAAACGATAGTATTATAATAAATCGCCAAATCCGCATCACACATACGCACGCGCGGATCAGAGAACTATTTCAACAACTGCCTCGGTTACTGCACATGCACTCGATACTTCATTTATATAGTACCGAAATTATTGTAACGATATACATTATGCAATATAACACCATTCAATCCACATCCACGTCCTCCCGTATATACCCAATAACCCAACTATATATCTCTCGCTAAATCAACATTCCAATAACCCGCCGTTTTTCTTTAATATTCTTTAATTTTCCAGGGCAAAAACCATCCCCAGCAAACCTCCTCTCCATTATTAAACAAAAAAGACTTGATAAATATCTAACAACCAGCTCAGTCTCTTACTCGTAAACTTCGTTACACCCGGGCACACGAAAGAACTGCTGTGGCGGCGGCCTACAACGCACACCGGCGGTATAGCGCGCAGTTACAGTAAATCGTTCGCTGCTGCCGCTGCGCGAGCTAGCGGCGTGTATTGATCATTTAAGGAATTACGGCACATCCAATTTAAGAGTTTCTCTACTCGCTCGCTATACTATATATAATACCAACCGCTCCGCGGAAAATAGAACTAATACGCGAGATATATTCGAGACTGAGTGAGAGAGTAGAGCCCATAAATTATTCAGTCAAGGGCCATGTACAGAGAGGGCTGCTGCGTGAGAAAATTTATTCGACGATGAATTATTAATTGTTGTGCGAACTATATGTGTGTGTGTCGGAGAGAGAGAGAGCGAGAAGTTTTAGAGAAAAAGTGGTGGAAGGGCGGATTTGTCACGGCGCGCGAGTGTCAAGCTCTCGTATAATACTTACCCCCGGGAAGTTATAAGTGTAATTCGGTTAAGCTTATATATATACCCGACCGCTTTTCCTATGAAAATGTCGCGAGCTCGCGGTCTGTGTGTATATATACACGTTATATTGTTCGCGGAGTATTATACTACTCATCTTACAAAGTTATTATTCGGAGAAGTCTTAATAATGTTGTTCTAGTGCGCTCGAGCCACTAAAGCGAGCGAGCTCTAACATTATATATTATATACGGTATATAATTAGGGAAAATTCAGGCCAGCGGTTGAAATAATCGTCGCGGAGCGAGAGTTGGTGGATGCAAAAGCGCGGTTGAGAAACAAAGTTGAATGTTTTATTTATATGTCTCCAGTTGTGTCCGCCGCGAGCTTTTACGAACGTAAACGACATATTTAGAAACTCTGGAGAGCCGTATATGTGAGTAGCAGAAAACTAGACCGAGAGGAAAAATATAGGGCTGCTACTACCTGCACTGTTATAAACGTACTCTCTGTTGCAACTACCGCATTCATCGTACCATGAAAATTATCCCATCAAGGGTACCCGACATATTGGATATACCTATATCTAAGATACTTTATCTTTTAATTACACGTGTTTTCCGGACAACGACTACAGCTGCGAGGCTAATCCTCCTTATCCCCGTCTTACGCTGCACCGAACGACCAAAAATCCCTTCGCCCAATCGATATGTACATACATATCCCCCCGGAACTATCCGCAACATTTTCCATCTCTCACAGGCCCACAAGTCAGCTTTCCCTTAATCCACTACATACCGCCAGTTAATCAACTCTCGCGGCCGCTATACCCTCATCAAATTAAAACATCGCAATCTCTTCGCCTACTACATCACTCTCTCTTTCGACGCGTGAGAAATAGGTGCATTATGCATTCGATGAAGGATTCACGCGCGCCGCGAGAGAAAACCTTTCGACACGGGAAGCCCGAACAATCACGGAAACTCTCTTTCTCTCGCGAGTGAGTTCGGATCGCGCCAAAGTTTCTCATTCGGCGAGTTCCATTAAAAATGTTTAATGCATCGCGCGCGAGAAAGAGAAGAAAAGAGAGCGCGAGAGGTGTGTATATATATATAGAGCTGCGTGCATTTTTAAGTTTCGAGAAAGGGCTGAGTGATTTTTAACGGCGGCGGTGGTGGCAACCCCACCTCCGTAGACTTTCGCGAAGAAATTCGAAGTAGAAGTAGGTACAATATATATAGTTTGTGTGTGTGTATGGGTTCGAGAGAAAGGGAGGGAGAGGATTGGTAGTTCTCGGCCGGCGGAAGATTGATGGGCTTCTCTCCTCGAAGTGTATATATCCGTCCTCAGTGTGTGTGTGCCGCCGCCGCAAGCGAGTTTAGATATGAAAAAGTTATTATTTATTAGATTTCAGTTGCGGCCGCCGGGAAGAATCTTTGCTCGCACTATGTGTACTATACTCCATCCTCGTATTTCCTTTAAAAAACCACACGCATCGACGTTTTCATCGCTCCCTCTCTCCTCGTCAATTAAAATCCACCATATATACGTATCCCCATCATACATCACTCCCCCCATTATATACTTCCGCAACTCTCACTCTCTCTCATTTGATTGATTTAGCCGCGCAATAATTGTTTATATACATTCTCTACCTCTGGTCGACGTGTATCACTCATTGCACGTATCTAAACGTCAATTAAACCAATATATATATAACCCACGCACGATTCCTTGCAAAATTCGAAAGGGCGCGCGCTTTCTCTCGATCTATCCATCCGTAGTAGCGAAATTTCATTAAACTCCACGACCGCGCGCTTGCCGTGCATCATCTCTTTCGCAGCATGGATGAAATACGCGCTAATATCCCCCGAGCGGAAATTGATGCTCGTCCCGTGCGCATTATATATATCCAAAAATCCTCTCTATCTCATGAACTTCATCCGCAGAGACCTCGTGGCATATCTCGCGCGCGCCGCTGCTGCGCTCGCACGCGGGGGACCCCATATATCGATAGGCCTATCCCTCGGGCGGCTAGCCTATATAAAAGCCAAGAGGGGGAGGAGGACCACCTTCACCCCCTAAAAAAAAACAACTCTCTTTCTTTCGTTCTCTCACCCTCGGTTCCTATATCCCGTGCTTTTTTGCCTTCTTTCTTCTTTTTCTTCCTTCACACACATATATATGTATCACACACGGTATATATATATCACGTACCACGCGTTTCTCTCGCTACCGCACACTTAACCGTTTTATGCTACTTCTATCTCTCTCTTTCTCCGCTGCACGAGAGAGAGAGATAGATATATTATGATAGGACGCGGCGGCCGTGGTGCTAGCGGAGCGGCCGCGCACTCGATACTGCCCGGGCGGCCGCCGCAGCTGCGGGAGGAGAGAGAGAGAGTCTGCGCGCCGCGCGCTCGAAATTTCGAGCCCCCGCTCTACATATACATACGCAAGCGCGCAAGAGCGGGGGAGATGAGAGAGAGAGAGAACTGTGTGTGGGTGGAGAGAGAGAGAGAGAGAGGACGGAGGAGGCTGTGTATATGTGTGCTACTGCGAGGGAGAATCAGTCGGTGAATCACTGGAGGCCAAGCGAGCTCAGCGGCGTGTGTATAGTGTACTACTATATGCGAGCCCGCGAGGGTTAGAGATGAGCTGTGGGCCCTGTGCCGATATATGTGTCTCTGCTAAACTGAGATAGGACCCAGAGGTTCTCCTATTATAAGCGAAAGTTTAGGGGAAGACGCTCGCAAGGTTTGACGTGCGCAACGTCTCTTGTAGATTGATATTTATGCAGCGAGCGCAAGGTCGGGGAATTTAATTTAGCTCTCTCTGCTACCGAGCGAGCAGCGCGTGTCTTAATATTTATGAGGGGCTTGTTAATTATTTAAGCGTTTTATGGGGCCGCCCCTGTGCGCCATGGACGAACGCTGAATGAGAATATTTCTCGGTCAGGGAGTAGTAGATGTATATGTATACTGGGGCTCGCTATACTAAACGAGCGATGCTGTAAGTAGATACAGTCAGGGTACAGTCAGACATATCAAGTAACAATGCGTTTGTTTTATACTATACGGAAAAATACACACATTACGGGGCGCTCGGGGATTTTATGTTGTGCATAATACCCGCACGCGGATATATATATATAATATGACAACAACAAACGGTGCAGTGTATAGCAACAATTCTACTTGGTTTTCGCAGAAAACGTAATTAACGACGTAAATGTTGAAATCTCTCGGATTTCCTTCGTTCCGCCCGCGCACGTGTGTATGAATAATGAGAAAATATCGTAGAGAAGACATAATTAGTACTGCTAAAGAGCTTATTAAAGCGAAAAGTGTGCGAGACACGAACGGGAGAATATAACAAACAAACGCGAATCCGTTAATACACTGCTATACGACTATAGGTACTATTACATATAGCTACACGTAATCTACTGCTACACCCTTTCCATACAAATCGAAAAATTTCGCGGCTCCCAGCAATTCGACACACACATAGAAACATCTCGGAATTACTCATTACATATATATACTATATATACAGCAGCATTCCAGGACACACATACGACCTCCTCCTCCCCTCCGAAAAGCCAATTCCCCTCGAACATCATCTCTCTCTCTCCCCAGTCGTCCAAACGATAAGACGCGGCGCGCGCGCAAGAATTTCACGTGCAATTTGGGAGTAGAGCCGGCGCTACTGCAGCAGCTAGCTTCCGAGCTACAATGGAGTTTTGAATAGGAACCACCCGGCCGAGAGAGAGAGAGCATAAACTCGAGGCCGTGTAAGAGGCTCGCCAGCAGCCAGCGCGTATGATAGAATCCTCCCTCCTTTCCTCTGCTACTGCTCTGGCTTTGATAATGTCGGTTTGAGGTCTGGGTTAGGAGACGCGCGCGCGCGCAATGGCCTGGAATCGTTCCGTTTTCGTGCGGAGGTATGGTTAGTATAAGGGTGAGAGGTCGCTCGTATATATGTCTATACATACGCTTGCTGTGAAAGTGTTTTAATTTTTACAGATTTCGGAGGACAGCGCGACGTGGTGGCGAGATAATGGAAATTGATTAAAGGAGCGGCCGAAAATTCATTAGCAATTGGAGCGATACCGTGCGATACATCATTTAGCCACGGCACGCGGTGTATATATACGATGTCTTTAATGCGCGCAGCTCGTTTATCAATATTCTTTCGGGAGGTTTTTTTTTAAATAAAAAAGACGAGGGCCAAGTATATACGTGCATTTGAATGGGAGCTGAGATTTTTTTGTTCTCCTTGTTCTCTTTTGCGCGGTAAATGATTTCGTCAGTGAGAGAGAGGGTGAAAGAGGGGAGAGAAGTAGATTACGTCGCTGATTAGGAAATCATTGATGAAAGAGCACTCGGCTCGAGGGGTGATTTAGAGCACTTAATTAGAATGCACTGTTGTGCGCGTGCGAAGCGCGCCTCTGGCGCACGGCTTCATTATTACATTCAAAGGAAATAATACCAAGGCCGCTCGAGGCGAGCTGGATAAACATTTTTGATGGAGTGTATAATATATATATATATTTCTTATGTATATGTTCGACTTTTTATGTTTGATAGTAAATTTTGATGAAAATTCATGCATGGATTTTTCGCGTGAATTCTTTAGGGTTCGTCGGCGATGATTTCGAGGAGAAATAATATATATATTCTTTTCAAGAGAGCCGAGCGAGAGCGAGATTTGAAAAGTCGGAGATAATGTTCATCAAAACCTTTTGAAAAGGGATCTTTGACATCTTTAGTGCGGGAGATTTATGCGCCAGCCATAAAGAGCGAATATTTTTTTTTTATTTTTGTTATATATTCTCCCCCTTCCACGTTTAAACTCGGTGCGCACCTTTTTTTCATATACTTTTTTTTTATTGTTAACGTATGCCGACGTTTAGTATCGGCTTTATTGCCTGACAATGTGTAATAAAAAAGAAAAAAGACGAAACAGCTAAAAAACGACTCTCACTTTATCTCGCGCGAAAACACTCGCGCTATTTGCAAGTACTTACGAAAGAGAGGAACTATGCGCGTATTATTTTTGGCGCTTGGGTATATGTATAGATCAAAGCGGTACTGTTGTAAGAGGCAAGAAACTGATATTCCCGCGTCTGGCGTCATAAATACCGCGCGTTACATTATTTTACGGCCTGATTTCTTGCCCGGCCGCGGAAATAAAGTGTGCACCGAGTTGAATTAAATAACGCCGCCGTCGCGGGGGGATATATATTTATCTGAAACGTTCGGGGCTTTATGAGAGTGGTATAAAAATTATGGAATAACTGTGAGATTATTTGGTTAATGATGCCTGTAATATACATCTTTATTATTTTCAATTAACTTGATTATTGTATATAGCGTTATTGAATAAAGTCAAGATATTGCTTCAGAGATGAGAATTTATTTCAAAATTTCGCCGGAGTATATTAAATAATTTAATTATGCGTATAATATAATAGCAAGCACAAAGCAATTTTTTTTTTTTTGTTCTATTCATTATTATTCTTTTGTACTCTATGAAATGCTTTATCTAAAATAATTTCGCTGAAGAACAAAATTACTCATCATATATTTCTAACTAATATGTCTAACCTCCTAACTAAATCCTTGCTCCATTTAATTACGACCGAAAATCCTTCTCCCCGAACACCATCGAGAAAGAAAAAAGAAAAGAAAAAAAAGAAAAAAAAGAGTAACCTAAAATCTCCACCTCTCTTGTCCCCGATAAATCGGCGAGCTCTAAAAGCTGGCTCGCCAGCTTCTCGCAAACGTTTTCGAAAAGACACACGTACCTCGGCCACTCCTCTTACCTCTCCCTTTTGGTTCACTAGCCGCTGCAGACATTTCCTACCGGCGAAAACTCCATTATCCTCAACGGCATCCGGCCAACAAAGGGCCCGCTGTTTTCCATTCGACTCTCTCGACTTTGGCCATACATCCGACTTATACTCGCTGCTTCTTCTCCCTCTCTTCTCTCCGAGGGGACATTATCTCGAACTTTGGCTGCGATTAATCCTTGCCGCCGGGGCGATTTGTAAAATTCACCATCGATCCGTAGGAGTGAGCTAGCACTCTCTCTCTCTCTCTCTGGGACTATGTTTGGGAGAGGAAAGTTCCTACTACGCCAGGGAGGAGAGAGAGAGAGAGATAACACGCGCTGGCGGCTCGTAAAATAGGAATGACCGCGTGAGCGAGTCGATGCAAAAAGGTACGGTATGCGCACGTCGGAGTCGATCTTTATCAAAGTTTCAGGGAGAGAGAGAGAGAGAGAGAGATGCGCTCTGCAGCGCTTTGGTTTTCGATGCGACGTAGTAGGAGGAGGAAAGAAGAAGTAGAAGAAGAAGAAGGAGTGGTGATGCCGCGGAGAAAGAGAACGGGAGAGAGGAAGGTTGTAAAATGGATGTCTAAGAGTGAAAAAGTTAATAATTCAGGGATAGAGATAAGGTTCTGATGCAACGCTGAGCCGCGGCCTGCGGTTGTTTTCTGTGTGTGTGTGTGTGGGTTATATGCGGGGATGGAGATGAAGGAACGGAAATAAATACGTGCGATTTTTTTGTTTTTCTTTTCATCGGTGATGTTTCTCTGGAAATAAGAATTTTTGAGCTTTTATTTATACCATCATGGGTATAAAAGTGCGTTTTAGAAACGAAAATGTCAATTCGTCTGAAACAAGCATCGTAGCGTGTATACATTTTTAGCTCTAGAGGGAGATATATAATTTTCCAATACTCGCACAAACAGCTTTGAAGAAAAAAACAAATGACACACTAGCTATTTTATTTTTAACAATTCTCCGGCCGCTCGTCGCGAATAATTCAGTGTCCCGCAATCCTATTACGAGAAAAATATGCTCCGGGACGAAATATTATATTTTTTGCTCTAAAATAATTACTATTCCGGGACACTCCTTCCCTCATAATCCCTGCATTGTTTACCAAAAAAAAACGTGTTTATGACTGTATAACATTGTAGGAAGTACATCGCACGTAGAGGAGAGAGAGCTACTCCGCCCATTCTTCTTCTTATTTGCATCCTTCTCCATTACCAACCCCGCGCAAAAAACCCTCGCTGCGACGCGACGCATATCTCTCTTCTTCCGGCCCTTCCACTCCCGCATCGGAAGAAACATTACGCCGAGCCGCTATATATATGTATATACGTGACATTAAACATTCGTCAATTTCAACGACACCGTGTGTATACAGGAAAAAAAATCCTTTTTCGCTTATATTTGCAGCGCTCGCGCGCCGGTCATGTGTGTATCGTTAAATTTCGGGGGGACGAAACAATGGTCGGGGTTGACCTTTATGAAATATTTACCGACGTTTTTCGGCTTCCGGCACCTCACACTCGTCGCACACATATACTGCCAGCGAGAAAGATCGATGGACAGGCGATATGGATTTTGAAAATATCGCTGGCAGTCTCTCTCTGTTGCATGAAAATTTCACGCTCGCGTGGTTTTGGATCGTGTATACACACGAGCGCCGCCACTCTGCTGCGGATTAAATAATTGAGAGTGCGGAGAGAAATATTGTATACGAGGATGTGTGAAATTAAGGGTTTACATAGAGGAATTTCGTTGTTGCCAGGATCTGTGGTTCCTTTTTTTGTTGCGTATATAATAACGGCCGGTTTGAAATTTACGAGGCATGTATACCTACCATCGGGGCTTTTTGTTTGTCGGATGATTATTTTCGTGGATGCGCATTGTTCGAGGAATGCGAAGGAGACGACGACAATGACGTTTCGAATAATTTCGTATACTCTTAAGGCGGGGAGATGGAGAGCCACGAGAGGAGGAAAATAAAACGTCAGGAACGTATATATTATTCTAGAAGATGCTCTCAAGTATCATTGGGTATGAAAGGATCGTCTTTCAATGCTTTTCCAATATTTACACTGTTGAAGATGCGTTCGATTCCGCGACTGAAATTTTTTTCCGTAAAATTAACTCGGCAAATATACTCGGCTGTGGAATATTCATTGCCGAGTAGGGGCATAAATTATAGTATACTTTTTTTATAACTCATAACTTTTATTTGTGAACCAAGTTCTTAATAATTTATTATTTTGAGAAAATATTCACAATGTTTTTGTTAAAAATGAATAAACTAGAGTTTTGAGCTTTGGTAAATAAAATATAATACCATTTATATAAGAGTGCTACAGTTCAGCCGGGAAAAAAATAATAGTTCTCGATAATAGATTATTTCAACAGTATATGTATAAAAATCAATACAAACCCAGCTTTTAAAAAAAATAATATACATTCTAGAAACGAACGAAAGTTATTTTAACAATACTAGGTAAAAATATACTCTATACAGCAACCGGTGAAATATTCATTTAAAACTATACCTTAATGAAAAAAATTTTATTTTTAAAAAAAGCACACATTCATTCATTCCCTTCAATAGCTCCGATAATTCATTTTCACTTCATCAAGTCGCCCGTGCAATAATCTAAATTTAATAACCCCTTCTTCAACGGATTCTTAATACAAATCAAGCCCCGACTTCCAATAGAGCCAATATCCTCGTATAAAACTCTATACGCTCAAACATCCATTAATTCCCAACATCATCTCTCGCCGATTATAAATTCCATCCTGATCTCTTCCTCTCCCCCCAAGTATATCGATAACACACAAATCTCGTCTCTCTCTCCCTCTCTCTCCAATACGCCGCCCATCATCGATTACCCTCCCACTTTCCCCCGAAAAAACGAAATCCCTGCAGCCTTCTATAGCCTCGGCAGCAACAGCAGCAGCCGGGCAGAACAACGATAATCCACGTCGCTCGCACGGCCTTAACGATGTTTTTCCGAAGCTCTCTCTCTCTCTCACGTTGTCCCCCGCGGGGACCATGGATCACACGTCAACCTCTTCACGCTTATAGCCCGCGTATATATATACACACACGCGGGAAAAATCATATCACACCCCGGAGACGTTGAAATTGAATCTTTCTCCCTCTCCCTCACCCTTATTAATCATCGCATTCGCTCTCGTTACGCGATTAAGCATTGAAAATTCCAATATGGAAATGCCGAGCCATTGTTTTCTCTCTCGCGCGTGCGACTACTATTCCCCCGGGCGGCGGCGCATAGAGGAGTGAGAAAAAAACTTTCGACGAACGACGGGGGCAGGAGAGAGACGACGATGACTGCTTTTTATACCGTTTATAACCATTTTCCGTCTAGTAGCCTCTAGCTTTCTGGCTCGCTCCCCGACGTGGCCTAGAATTTTTGCTGGAACGAGGTGACTGTTTTTTTCGATTTTGCTGGGTGTGTGTGTGTAATCTCCGGCGCGACGAACGACTCCCTCACCCCCCGACGAATTAGCATTGCGCGCCGGATTTAATGCCTTTTGGATGGAATGAATTTTGTCGGCTTCAGAGGGGAAGCTGTACGGGAATGCGATGGGAATTGTGTATTTGGAAGATTGATTCGCATTCTTTATTTTTAGTTTTCCAGTGATACGATCTGTTCTTCGTGTAATTGTTTTGCGAGTTAATATGCTTTGTCAGAGATTTCATTTTCAAAGAATTAATTAATTCTCTTTGTTTGGATTATATGTATGTGTACATTGTTTTGTATTTTAATTCTGTACGATATTACATTTCAAATGATGTTTAAATATTATACGTTAAATTATTATTATTATTATTATTGATGATTTATTGATTTTGATCGAATAACAAAAGTGTACATTATATGCAGAATGATGTATTTTGACCATTGAAAATAAATAAAAAGTTATTACTCTTGATATATTTAACAAAAGAATTATTACAATAACGAAAGCTTCTCATGTTTTTACTTCTCTGCAGACTCGAAAATTGAAAACCCAGCGCTACTTTAATCAAATAAAACTATTTATATAAAACATTTTCAACTGCTGAACACACACTCAACCGAAAGAATCAAACTATCCAATACCATTCACGGTGTACCTATATATATGTATACATACAGCATTAACGAATCGAATCCGCGCGTAACCAACAACACGAACATCTCGCCAATAAAACCCCTTTCACAACGAAAAAAATCATCTCAACCGCACAATCATTCACAATCAACCACTCGCGAATTCTACTGCGAACGCGCGCCTCTCAAATTAGTTTAGTTCAATAAAAGTATTCCAGCCGCACTAACAAATAGCAAATCCAATTCAAAGGTCCGCGCGCCCAACAACAAACGCTCACGAAGCGAAGGTGCAAAGCGAACCCAGGTTTCCGAAAAATTTCACTACCCCACGAGATCAAACGAATTACTCCCGGCGGACTGACCGCGAACAGCTAAATCATGCCATTTTACCCTGCGCGGCTGGAGATTGACTGTCGTCACGGCGGCGGTGGTCAATTATTCAACCGTTTGCTTAGGACAAATTGCTTTAAACAATCGCCCGATGACGGGAGGTGGGCGGCAAATATTTTGAAAAAAAAAGAGAGAGAAAACGCTTTGTAGAGAGAGCCAAACATTTGGGAGTTTGCTCGGCCGCGGGTCTCTTTGTGCTGCTTTCGCTCGAGAGCGGTTTATAAAAGGTCGGTAATACCGCGCGAGCGATATAAAAGCTATAATATAAACGCGTTTTGTTTTAATTAAAAATTGCGTAGTTTAGCTACTTTTTCGGCGAGTCCAGAGAGTTTAATTAAAAAGAAAAGACAACAAAAAGTGTGATAATATGGAATTTCGAAAGCCCGCGCGGTGCGATAATCGTATACGCGTATGCGCTTTTTATCTAGACGATGCGCGCGCTATAATGCCATGATTTTACAGGATAAAAACTCTCTCTCTCTCACGCTGCGCTGTTTCGCATTTTAAATACACACGAGCGATGCGCGGGCGAATTAAAAATTCAAATCCACTCATGTGTAACGCGCGGTCCCTCATATACCTATATATAGACGCGCGCGCGCGACAATAAAACAACAAGAGAAAGAAACCGTTGTTTATCTCCGCGTATACGTCGCATTGATCGCGCATGCATAATGGAATAGTTCTAATTTCACCCCGCGTATATACGCTTTTTCACGTTTTAAAATATACATTAATCTGGCCGCGCGAACTGTGTAGCATGGAAATCTACGATATCTCCCCCGCGGGGGATAGTAGGAAGGATGACGCGATAAAAAAGCTGAGTATACGACTGGGGCGAAAAAGTTCATTATGCCACGACGCCTGACGTGTATAATTCTATATTCCCCCTTGTTCTATACGCGAGCTGTGCGTTATTCGAGTATACGCAGCTAGGTTATTCGCCCAGTGATTTAGACGTTGGCGAAATATGTTTATAAGCTCGTAATTGGACGGCTTTCTTGCTTATACGAATATATAGCATATAATAATCTTGTTTTATCGTTTTAATGCGGCGAGTGGGCAGAGTTTTTAAAATGTAGTTACGAAAGTTTCGTTAAGACTGGCTGATCAAAAGAATATTATAAGCCCTATTATACGTACAGAAAAAAGAAACGTTCGCATATAATGTACGTTATATAATGATGGAAAAATTTAAATTATCGTTTAATCACTTCGCTTCATAACGCACAATGGAAAAACATTTAATTAAACAAATCGACTTTTCTCCAAGCCATTATAAAGAAACTTTCCTGCCAACAAAGCCATAGAGCGATGAGAAGCACTCTGCGCTAAATAAAGTATATAAGTAGTTAAAGGACGGCTCTAGTCAGCCGCGCTGCTTATGGTTATTAACTTTTTACGCGGAGTTTTGCCACCTCCCTACTACCCCGCTGGGTGGCATAACCGGGTATGGGAGAAAAATTTTTATCCGAATGAAAATATTTTTCCCACTCTGTACACAAGCACCTCAAAGCATCTCTCGCCATCTCCTTATATCTAAAAACTCCGTTTATTCCACGCTTATCCCCATTTCACGCCAGCGTTCGCGCGCTCTTGAAACTTCCGCAGGTGTATAGCGAATAAAATACATATACACTCTCGCCTTCCCTCGAAAACCGCGCATCGTGCATTTCTCATAAACGCCCACATATTATTCACACGGCCAATAACCGCCGCGCGTGCACCTGCGCCTATGCACTTTTCTCTTTAAAGAATATACCTGCGCGCACAAAGTTGTCATGGCGGCGGGGACGGCTCTCTTGTTAGTTTAATAGTTCATTACTCGTATTTTTGCGCGAGTGCGAGGACGTGTACGTCCCCCGCGTGCATACGTATGTGTGTACACAGCAAACGAGAGACAAAACACAGAGACAATGGGGTAGCTGCTGCTGCTGCTGCTTTTTCGCGTTTGCACTCGGGCCTTTTCAAAGGTGCGAATTGTTCGCCGCCGTGCGGTATAAGAAGCGAAAAGTGTGGGGAGAGTCGACAATGTTGCCGGCAGCTTTCTACACACATATACAGAGCTTGCAATTTCGAGGGTTAGATGTACGTACGTGTTTGTGTTTGTCGCGCGCGGGCGGACTATACGTGCCGGGACGGTTGTCGCTGGATTTTCGCGGGATTTGATTTTCCGGAGTGTGTATATATAGAGTGATGGGGCGGGAGGTTCTCGTTGTTGTTTTTTTTTCAGTTAGGAGGAAGACAGAGTTACGGTTAAAGATAAATCTGAGAGAAGAGGAGAGAGGATAGACGTCATAAATTATGATTGAAATATTACTATTCAAATTGTACGGAGTTGAAGTCGGCGAATGAAAATGGGACGGCGAGAGGAAGATATACACTCGAGGTTGTAAAACAAATGCATTCGAGAGTGAATTACTATTGAAATATTCATAACAATTTTTGTAATGGCTTTTTCAGGTGAAAAAGTTCCCGCGAGAATTCCGCAAGAAATTTTTGTAAATTCGAGAAATGAATGTTTGCGAATGCAATTGTCAAGTCGTGACTGTTTTTGTAAAAGGAAAAAATAATCATCGCGCGCAACTGGTAAACTCGGATGAATATAAGCGTTATAGAAATATTGCCGAGTGTATTTACTCGCAGTTCCGCGTGGATTATCGAAAATTATTGTCATATGAAATATTAAGATAAGAGTTTCAGAGCCGGAGGATTAAAACGTTGAAGAACATCAGTATTTAATTAAACAGTCCATTTATAATGGGATGAATTTGCAAAATCCGTAATTAATTAAAAATCTCTCTCATCATAAGATCCCGCGCCATACTCAATCATTAAATCAAATCCGCATTATTAATTCCTTTTAATTAAAGTATCATCCTTTACAATTTTTTTCCAAATGAATTGAAAATGTCCGCTCGGACTTATTGTTCGCAGCGCGGGGCGTAACTTTCGATGAATACAAATTGAAAAATCACGCGGAAGATTTTCTCTTTTTTTTTCTCTAACGCGAACGCGCGCACGCCACAACTCTCTCGCTACAATGCAACCCAGGCGTGTACAGTACACGTTATCACGCACTACGGAATTCTACAATTTCGAAAAAGTAATTAAAAAACGCGCGTGGACAAAGCGCAATTTTTCATTTTTAATAAACTCGCGCGGCGCAAATACTTCCGCCGCCGCCGCCGCGGCAAGAGAACACTTGTACCTAGCGGCTAAATTAACTTGATTATTGTGAAAGGCAAAACCAATTTACCCTTCGTTAGATTTCAATTAATTCAAAAGTAACGTTCCTCCCACCTCCTCGTTATACATTCACATATATATATACGTGCGCATTTCAATTCGCCACGAGCACACACGCGACGGTTATAACAAAACTTTACGAGAGAGGAGCAGTTAGCTAAACAAGTCGTGCAGAAATTTCGTTGGGCTCTGCGCGCAACGATTTGTGGCAGAGAAGGAGAGCAAAAAAAAACATTAGGAGGGAAAAATATATATCGAACGCGAGGAGAAATTTTTTGTTTCCCGAAAAAAGCTCATGCAATTTTCAAAACCGCTCACGGCGCGTCCGCACACCGATACATATGTAAAAGCGTCACTGCCGCGTATAGAGAATTGAACATTTTTGCGAGGGTAAAATTGGAATTGTCGAATTACGCGTCGATCGTACGTGTGTGTTTTTTTTTCTCTCTCGCCAGCGGCGATAGTTCGAAAATATAAAGTAATAATGGGGTTGCGTGCGACCTTTAATTTTGCTAGCCGCAATAAACGGCCTGCAATGTAGATATAGGTGCACGAATTGATACCGCGTGCAACCGAATATGTATCAAATATCGGATCGAAATTTATTAATATTTGTCCGGCTGTTATTTCCCCTCTTTTTCATAGCGATGTAAAGTTTCGCGCGCAAAGTATTCGAAACGTTACCCATATACCGCTTTCTATTAATAAAAAAAAAATAATAATAAATGTTTCGGACTCTAACCGGGGGATAAAATTTCATGCCTTCAATAAATGAAAAAATATTGCCACGGAATTTTCGGTATAGGATATTCTCGATTGTTAGTTTCCGTTCGTAAACCTGTTGGTTAGAAAAATACGATCCGGAACATACCCAAATTAAATTAAAAAAAAATTGATCGCTATATAGTAATTATTTTCCTTTTTTTATATAATACACTCTATTTCACATACCCAATTATCACGCCTGCAGCGAATTACTCTACCACAATTCAAAAACCGCGCCAATCGACACCGCTTTGCATAAATTCACCGAACGCAAAATAAACTAACCCCCTCCAGCATCAACGCTCGCTAATCAATCCACCGCGTTTGCTCCACCTCCCGATTATATCTGCTCGCTGCACGGGCGCACAAAAGAATTCCTGCCATACATCATAATCAGCGCTCGCTTCCGACCGCAAATCCGTGCCGTTTACAAGTCGATACACCTTCGCTCGCTGCCGGCGGGGGAATTAATTAAATCGAATCTTTCGCCGATAAAACGAAAAGAAAGAAAAATCTCTTTCTACCGCGCATCGATGATTGTTAATGGAGTGGATAGTACAATATATATGTCGATTTCTATACAAGGAATTACCCCATACCTGTGGTGCAAATATCGTAACATTTCAAACTTGAAGCACACCTTTAACTGTTTCTTCTTATTATATAGGTATTATATACTTCATGAAAATAGTGTTGAACATAGGAAAACGACATAGTGTTTTTCAGAAAGCTGAAATTAATTTTTCTTATGGGAATTTAACATGGGAAAAATGGACGAAAAGTGGTCA
>UXGD01003501.1:0-20225 GCA_900474315.1 Torymus auratus | reverse complement strand
ATTTTAGTTGGTTATAATGTAAAGAGTAATTTATCAAGATTGGTGAGAAACTTTATCTTACCATATAAAATTACAAAAATATTAAAAATAAATAAATATAGTTTCTAAAGTTGAATTAGTATAAAAAACACTAATTATTAAGTAGTTTAAATTGCTCCACCGTAGAATCAGTGAATATTCGCTAATTCTACGTTGGAGCAATTTTAAATATAATAATTAGTCGTTAACTAATTCAACTTTAGAGAGTACATTTATAATACTAATACGATTGTTTTCATTCGAAATAAAAAAAGAAACTGAATAAGAAACTCACTTGTCAGGCCAGGGTATAGCCGTGTACTGCTGCCACCACCTACCAGCCACATAAGCCACGTAGAATCCCAGCACAAAGCTCAGCGGTATCAAATTGATGAAGGTATCGCAATAAACGACGATCTTCTCGAACGATCTCTTCTGCTCCTCGCTGAGCACGTGCCTATACACCGCGGATATGCTACCAAACAGCGCGAGGAACATCAGCAGCTCCCTGTAGATGAGCTTGTAGAGGGAGCCCCTCCACATGAACAGCAGGCGGGTGAAACCGCCGCTGGTGGAGCTGGCGACCTCGTACTGATACGAGACCGTCATAGTCCTGGATGATGATGTCCGGGACTACAGTTTAGCCGGTACCGGCAACGAGTCCAACAGCCGGAAGAAGAAGAAGATGATGATGAAGAAGGTGGAGCGCCTGTGTGCCGCGATGCTCTCTCGGCTCGAGGTCCGCATCGTCGTCGCTCCGCCGTTGCTGCTGCCGTTCTCTGTTTGTAACAGAGTATAGAGGCGTAAGTAAGCACACGAGCGCGCGAAAAAGGATTGCGAAATTAATGTATGGGTTGTGTGAGCCGAGTGATGGGAGAGATATATATATGTACAGGCAAGGGGATTGGATGATTTTCCTTGTCTTGCGTAATTGTTTAATGCCTTTCACTTTTTGTGGGTGTGTGCTTGTGTGTGATATAAGCTTCGAGATGATTTTTCGTGATTAATAAATTATCTACGCATTGTGGTACGTATGGGTGGCGTGTATATAGGTATAGAGTCGTGTGGTGACGGGGGGAGGCGGTTTGAGTGACGGGGAGAATTTCGCGGCGGTGAAATGTGTCGCGAGCGGCGACGGCTAGTCGACGCTGCAACTTAATACTGTCAGACAAATGGTTTGGGAAAATTTTCACGGGCGCGCAGAACATTCTTTCGATTCTTTATATGTTATTTTAAAGACTGACATTTATTTTTTGAAGAGATGTATAAATAGCGCGCGGTGATGATGCGAAGAAAGAAAATTCCTTTTCGAATGTTGGAGTGTAAACCAAATTAATACTTATTTTAAACAATTTTTTATTTTTGTAATTGAACTGATTACTTTGAAAAATCAAAAAACTAGGAACCGTCAGGTGAATATATCATGCCTATACTGATTTCTCGTATACGCGAAAAGTTGACGGAAATTTTTGAGCTAAAAGCTGAAGACATTAATTTATATGTTTACAAATATCAGAATCCACGATCCTAAAATATTGCATTAATTCGTGGTCCAAATCTCATAATTCACTTCGATCTTCAATAAATGAGTCAATTTAAATTATAAATTATACGATATACGCATATAATTTCCGGAATTTAATTTTCCGCAGAAAACAAAATTCTCTTCTTTGTGCTAAAATATATAGACTAAACTACGTCAGAAGATTTACACCGGCGCCAGGATGATTAGTGAAGTTTGACGTAGCCAAGAATTCCAAAACCTCGGAATGATAAATATTGGAATTCGAGCATTTTTATCCTTACTTTTACATTTCACTCGAGTTTATAACTTAACCGGTACAAACTGTCACGTATACAACACCCAAGCATCACTTTTACGTCTCACATATACGCACGTCCACAACTCTTTACGTATATACCTACACAAAACCAATTTCGCGAATATTTCTCATTATCGTCGACCAACAAGTAGTCACGAACTCTAATCGCCACGTGCTCGCATGCGCACTGTCGCAATTCCGTACGCTCGAAACAATTTATTTCGTAACATCACCGCGACAAACAAATTAAACATAATACACATACACATGTACACATCGTCATCACAACCCACCGCGAAATTTCCCAACAACGATGATTTGTTGCCGGCTGTTACGGTTACGCTTATCTAGACTATCGTACAAATTTGGGTATTACGCGCGTACACCCACACATATACTGGCGAAAATAGCCCGGCGGTGTGCGCGAGGTATCGGGTAGCCCCCGAAGTTTGTAACTGCACACGTCTAAGGACCTCGCCTAGACCTACATAGATAAATATCTGCCGCGGATTCATTGTCGTCGTTAATCTCTCCCGCTCTCTTTGCTATTGGACACTAGCGAGCGAGTGAGAAGTGCACGCACGCGTGAGCACGGAGCGGATGTAGTTTGGATTTCGTTTTTCTTTTCCTCCTTGGTTTTTTGTAATATAAGTGTCTTGAAGAAGCATTTGCGCGAAATGCGAGATTATTTTTTTCGCTATAATGTCGTTGAGATTTCAAAATGTATATATGTTATTTGGATTCGTATAATGTAGAGTGAACTTATATTTTTAGTACGAATAGCTAGATGTAAAGTATAATTCTTAAATTAAATTAAAAAATTAATACACTAATTTGAACCAATTTGAATCTATAATCAATAAAAAAATCGTTTTCTTAATGTCTCTATTCCTTTTCTGTGTATAAGCATAAACCCGTTCACACAATGACCCACTGAAATAAACTAAATTGCACGTTTTCAAAGAGCCAAATTATAGACGTAAAAACCAGCAGGCGCAATATACATTCGTCTGGCCAATTCGGAAGCACACAACACACAGAAAGAAAATACGAGCCGTCAAGTGTACCCCAGAGTCATTAAGTAACCCTTCCAATTTCCAAGCCCCCTACCACGAGCACCCAAATCCACTAAAATCGATATTTCCCCTGCCTCCCTCTCACAGCATCTATATACGCGCTTTACCGGCTTAATCATAAAATCGTGAGTGGGCACTAAATAAAGCAACGAGCCCGTCGCAGGTGATGACTAATCGGCGCCCGATGCTCCAATTATTCCGGCAGGAAATTCCTACGTCGAGTGTACGCGAAAAGAAGGTGCAAGGTAGGTATGTGTATGTAAATATAGCCGGTGCGAGCGTTGTCTCCAAAGGCGAACGATCTGCGCCGATCACGCGCTCGCGAAGATTAATGCGAACCGCGTGAAAGTGAAAGTATTATATGCCCATCGGCGTCGTCACGTGCTTTTGGCACGAGCGCATTATATTCGTATAGGCATTTCAATTGATCGGTCGAGATGGTGGTATATTGCGGAATTCTTCTCGGTGAGAGAGGTGCGCGCGTTTAAGGAGATTTATGTCAAGGAATCGGTCATGTGACTCTGCGCGCGAGAAGGCACCGTTAATTAGGTGCGCGCTCGGTGAAGTAATCCACTCTGTGTTCTGCACACACTTCGGTACAGATCGCTGGGAAGCGATAAATTTTCACGAGTGAATGGCGAAGTTACAAAAGATTCGATTGTGCGAGGATTTTTATCGGGCATTTTTTTTTCATCTTGCAGGTTTTGGAAAGCCGTTTTTCACGCACGTCCTTTGTTCTCTCGGCAAAATTCATCGCGTCGTTTCAAAATCGAAAATCATAGGTTCGAAGCTACATTATTATTTCCATTATACGTCGGCTATTAAAAACAATATTCATATCCACTACTTTACTGCCACCCTTTCATCCCCCTTCCACTTCACGACTAAGGTCGTAAAAAATTTGCGTTTCAAATCCTCCTCGCACCCTCTTCTTACGCCTAGCTGACTCGGATAATAAAAGGGCTGCAATGCACATACATTCAGCGCTGTATACACAAGCCGCGCACCACCTTTCAATCATATATCCGCGGTAGTGGTCTAACATCACGACACGGCTTTATTCATTTCTAGATCAACCTGCAGGGAAGTTTAAGGCCACGCGTGCGTGTAAAGTATAACGAGTGCATATTTTTGTATACCTCACGCCTCGTACAAGCATGTAATATCGACGCAGATCGCGCTAGATCCGGAAAATTTGCTTAGCGTGACGCGAGGCAGGGGCTGTTGTGTATAGCCTGGAAGCGCGCGAGGCGAAATTAGTCTTGCCTTCCTTGCAGGCTGCACTGAATAGATAGCCCCGAAGCGTGAGCGTCGTGGTGAATTGTGTGCTTCCGAGGCGTCGAGGATGAATTGCGAGCTTTTTCGTTCGCGGTGGTTTCGTTGTTGTGGCGAGGGCGATGGGTTAATTAAAAATGTAATCGCATGCGCGTTTGAAAGTTTGGTATTGATTTTTATACTTTATTTAGTATAGTTTGTGAAAGTATATAATAATTATTTATATACGTATACCCTAGCGTTGTGTAATTTTAAAACAGGATAAGAATCAATTAAAGTTGATGCAACGGCGCGAAAATTGAATGATAAATAATCTGCATTCTATTCCCGAGCACGCTTAAGAATTGTGTAAGTAAATGAAGCCATTTGTTATGTATCTTTATGATTTACTTTGACTTTGACATCGTAAAATTCGGAGAATGCTGTTGTAATATTCACATATGCGCATAGGTCTAACATTAAGTACCAACATTATTTACGGCGGACTATTACTTTTTGCATAGAATAAAAGATGTCGTTTAGTTTTTAATACTGTCCAAAATAGTGGTAAAGCATTCATCAATTTTTTTTTTCAGGAAAAGCTAATTTATTGATTACTGTAAGGTTCGGTACCTATACTTATATGAGTATCGGACTTTACTAATTAAATTTATACGTTTGCACCGGCGACGAATTTATTTATACACCGAGTCGAGGTAAAAATAAATACTCTATAGCCAATTTCGTTTACTATGCCGCCTACCGGAGATTGAAGTTAAGAGCCAATAGTGACGGAAGTAGCACTCGAATATTTATCGATGCGATTACAAGTCAGCGTAAACAATCTCTAGTACAATCCATTTCAATTAAATTTCGTTGCTTCGCCAAAAATGTTCTTCCGAGAATCGAATATATAGTTTTGCAGAATTATATATAAATGTAGAAACTACGAAATTTTATAAATCATTTTAATAAACGTTATGTTTTTACCATACAGTTTTTAAATTAAAATCTACATATTTTAATATACTAATATTCAAAAATATCATCGATGTTTCATTATAGCTTTCAAATTATATGTCAAGAGCATAATGAAAATTTCCCGTAACCTAATCTGAAATCTATATTTCGAACATAGACGCAGTAGAAAAAAGAACTCATAAGTTACAAGTCTAATCTCGATCTATAATGGAAACTCATTCCCGTCAAAATAGATGTTTTCGTGTTACAAATACTAGACATATACAAAAATCATTTTATTCATCTAAATTTATTTACAATACTTGCATCATAAAAAATTTTCCTATGATAAACCAACCTCATCATTTGTTTATTCAAGATATACCGCACTACATTACCGCTATTCGCGGAACCAACGCGGAACCCACTCCCACATTCTTTCCCCATCTCCCGCAAAAGAAATGCACACCTCCTATCACCGCATTATCAACTCCACCTCTTCCTCGTAAACAAACGCCACATGTTCATATCCTCTTCCACCGCACTTAATCAACACAGCGACATCATCGTCGTCGTCGTCGCGACAGACGTCACCTACGCGCTTGGGATGCACGCTGTCAAAGACCTCGCGCGAGGCCTCCGCGCGCACGACGCGTGTTTTTATTTTGGTGGAAGGCCGCGGCGGAGGCGCCCATTGTGCGCCCGGGTTAAATATATACATTTTACGCACACGGGCGCGCGGGCGCGTGTCCGGTGAGGTGGCAGCGCGACAGATTTTCTTCTAGGCCTTCGGATCTTCGGCCGATTAGTCGACACGGGCGTGCGCGTGTTATAAGAGAGCCAAAAGGATGTAGAAGTGTGCATAGTGAGGGATGTTGAGAGTGGGCTGGTAATGATGGGAATTTTAGGTGTACAAGGAAGCTTTTCATTATATAATTTTTTAGAATTAGAGTATGTATCGATCGATTCGCAGAGTGAATTATTGAATCTCGATCTCGAAAGAAGAAAACACGCCCGTAGCTTAGTTTAATTAAAATTAGATAATATATCAGCAATACCGAGAAATCGAAGCGTCAATACCGATAAATCTATTCCTTTCTCCATCAAAAAGAACCTAATATCACTTTAAACTATATAAATTTCACGATAACAAGCCACAGTGCCATTATCGAAATAGGATATCCGCCAATATATTTCGCGGACAACAAAGCTCTTTTGTAGCTTCTCCATCAGAGATAGCGCGGTAATCCGTTCCATCGCGCATATAGAGATAGCCCCGCGCGATACGGGCAACAGAAAAATTAGTCTCTTTTTTGCGAGATAGCGCCGCCCGGCACGCGAAAAACTACAGCCAATCTTTAATAAAGCACATCTCGTATATACGAAATACAATTACACGCTGCACACAACGCTATATACGCCCACTCCATCAAAACCGCCCATCAATCATAATTAGCCCCCGACTGACCTGTACAACACCTCTTGAATTAAAATCTCGAAACTCCCCCAAACACATATAGCTCTGTGGAGGGCTATTATTACGCCTTTCTCTCAATTTTCGAGATTGACACGAGAGGGAAGGAGAATGGAGGTAAAAAGCCTGGAGCGGATAATAGAGGGTATAGGTAGAAGGAGTGGACTCGGGGGGTGGGCGCAGTTACGGGCAAAGTTATGGGCGGGCGATATTAGCGGCCTTAGTGCGCTCGGCGCACGCGAATTCGCATGCCGTGGAATTAGCGCAACGCCGCATGTAGATGTATACATGTTGTTACATACGGGTAAGTAGTCCATGTAGCTGTAGTCGTTATACTTGAATGGTCTTTTTCGCGGCTTTTGTTTGTTTCGTGTGTGTATTATTATATAGCGAGGGGATGAAGTTGTTTGACAACGGATATGTTTGATGCAAGTGGTATATGTTTTGAATGATAAAAGTTTTTAGCTGCGCGAGTGCGTTGAACTTTGGTCCAATTTTGGAAGTTGGAAGGTTCCTCTTGTAGCATAACTTTTTTTAGTGTGTATAGAAACAGCATTTTACGGATCATTAGTAAACACAGTGTTTCGTGGGGTCGATGAAGTAAGAATAACAATTAAAAATCAATGCATCATTACAATGGCAAATATATACGAGTGAAAGGGCCGTGATTCGACTTCTACCTGAGAGAGAAAGCAAGAAGGAAGAATTTAATTTCAGCATCATTTCTCATATACGTCGAGCGATCAACTCCGCCGATATGAAAATCACAAGCCGCCGAAATGGAAAAAAGGCGGTATATTGCCAACCTATACTACGCGAGATTCTATCTCAGACCCTGAAAAATGAACTACCACGAGAAAGAATGTATTCAGGGCTTCTCTAGTAAGCAAGGGCCTTGCTTACTTATATAGCGGAAAATTCTTGTATAGTTCCGTTTATGAATCCGCGCTGCACCGCGCTCGAATGCAACTCGCAGAGCGCACGGCTATTGGCAATGGCATTGCATTCTCAAATTAGAAACACGTTACTTTCGGGCTAACCGCGAGTTAACAAGATATTTTTACAAACATTTTGTGAAAACAAAACGGGCGCGCGGTCTCGTGACATAAAGTCGTTTAAGTATATCGCGTTTTGTTGTTATTTTTTTATTTTGAATAGTGTAGGAGTGGTTTGGAATGTTTTTAAAGTATGCGTGGTGTGTCATCGGATGCGAGTGCATATATAATGCAGTTGTAATGATAGTATATTACATGCTAATAAAACGAAAAGAATTGCATGTCCTGCGCTTTTCTCCATCCCAACCCTATACCTCTACCCCAAAGCCCCTCCATCAATGAATCCAAAACCACTATACTCCCAACCAATTTTAAATATAAACCTGAGTCAAGTGCGACCTTAAACCACGTGCGCGCGCACCTACAAAACCATCATCCAACAACTTCCCAAGCACATCATCACCGCAGCCTCAAAGTCAACACAATCCGGTAAGTGCACTCTATCTCTCTCTCCTCTCTCGAGACTCGCGGACGAGATCACCTCGTACACGTACATACGCACACGTCAAACAACCCTCGCAAACATTTGTTTTCGCGCGTGGCCATTTATTCCGTGATGCGCGATCTCAATACGCCCCGGCAAACAAACACGTCATCGCGCGGTTCTTATGTGAGAGGCCGCGCGTATGAGTATATACTCTACGTATACCTACATCGATCCTAGAGCACGTGCCGCAACGAGGAAAAAAAGAGCGAGTGAGAGAGAGTAGCGCGATCCTATTTCAGGGTGGATTCCGAAAGATCTAGCGGAGGCCGTCGCGAGGCGAATTGGAAAGTTCGAAGACAAGGTGGAAAAGTTTGAATGCCAAGTGAGCCGTTGCGAATGTGGGTTCGGAGCTCATACTTGGATTGAATTTTAGGGTATAAATTTTTCGAGCGCTTTTGATGAAAGTATGAAGATATTATTATTATTGCTTGCTCAAAGAGAAAGCTTTTTTTAAACAGTGGGGGTATTGTTGTCATACCAATTAATCACTGCATTTTTATTTAAATTGACAAAAGACTAGTTTTTCAAGTTTTACGTTAAATTTACTAAATTTTAACTTTAAAGATTCAAAAATTTAAAATTATTTTTGAAATCTCTAATAATTTTTTTAAAGAATCTTCCTCAGTCATACTATAATATTACTTTACTAGCGAAAATACATCGTCTGCTGTTGCTCGCTCGCCTTGATTATGTTTATTTACAGACGATGTTATAACTTTTCTATATAATTAACTGCATTTTCTGTATTTCAATTTTTTTTTTTTTTTTTTTCATAAAAATGGCTATTGGTATCACAAAATATATTAATTTACAGGTGTAATTTAAATGCTGTGTATTTGATTCCTTGACGATTAGTTGACGATTATGATCTCTGGTAAACTTGCGTGTTTTTTTTTAGTGCTGGGTTTACTTAATGCTATTTTAGATTTATATACCCTGGTAGAAAATAACCCACCCAAAAAACATTAGCCCCCTTTTATTAACAACTCAATCCCATCACAGCAACATCCAAAACCACCTCGCTTCCTCAAAATACATCCCGACCAATATACATACTCCTCATTACAATTGCACCTCACCGCCAAAAAGACCCTCCGATTAATTAACAGCACGCGCTTTATATACCATCATCTCGTATATCACATATATAAGCTTACCAGAAGGGACGAGCCTGTCTGGGTCGAGTCTCTCAGCCGCCGCAGCTGCTGCAACCCTGCGCGCTGCGGCTTTCAGACGCATGTTCGATTACAAATTCTCGCGCCGGTCATCTTCTTCTTCTCTCTCTGTCTTTCACTATCTCTCTTTCTTCTTATCCCCTTACAATGGCATCACCTCAAGTGTGCGCGTATGTATATGTAAGAAGAGTACAAGAGAGGGGAAAAAATAGTAGTCCGCTCTTCGTTGATTTATTATGCAGCGCTCGGGGATGCGCGCCGCCGCTGCTGCTGGCTCTTTGGCATTTTTACAAAAGCCGCGAAGGTGAGGCTTTAATATTTATAGGCGATGAGGCCTGCCGCCGAACACAATGGATGATCCACCAACACCGTGTGGATATATGTATATATAGGTATCCCCTGTACGTAATTATTACGTAAAACAATATACTCTGCCTGTCTTCTCTTTCTCCGTCTCCTTATCACACACGACGGCACTATTCACTGTTATCACACGCACGGCCACGCGCGCGTGTACTTTCTCGCATAGCACTGTACTAAAAATTCAATCGCTCTGTGTCACACAGCAGCAGCAGCAATGGGGCATCAGAACTATAAGAAATCGGCTAGACCACTAGGGGAGAAATCGGAAGCGATTTATATACAAAAAGAAAAGAGATGGATATTGAACAGACACGCTGCGCGCGCGTTCGCTCGTTCCGGCACGCGCGCTCGCTCCTCGGACGTTGGCGAACAACTAAGCTCTCACTCTGTCTCTCTTTCGCCTTCTCTCTCTCCGCAAGCTCGCACGAGGCAGCGGCGGCGGCTACGACGAGAGCGGTAGGCAGGTAGCCTAAGGTATAACGCGAGCGAGCGGCACGTATAACCTTCGCCGCCGGTCGATCTCAGATTCCACGTCGTCTCGACGCCCGTTGAGGATTAAAGAGAGAGAGATAGAGTGGGAGTGAAAGAGAGCGTCTAATTCTTCTTCTTGATTTTATTTAAGTTTATTGAGGAGATGAAGAGCGAGCGTGATTGCATGCGGATCGGGTGATTGGATGAGGTATCGGAGGTCTGTTATTATTTGAGCTGCGGCGGTGCCCGTGTGTGGTCACCTACAAATCCAATTGCTATTTTTGGTTTTTGTGCGTTCGCGCGGTGGTTGTAATTTATATGGTGATTTGCCGATCGCTGAATGGACGAGGACGTTACGAGCTTTTTGATGGGTGAAATTTGATGGAAGTTTGATAATTTATTGGACACTTTTGCGGTTTTCAGGGTCAGACGGTGCAAAAAGTAGATTTTTTTTTCTTTGGTTTTGGTCAGGGTAAGAATTTGCATTTTAATTTAGAACGAGGTGGTGTAGCTTTCTAAAATTACTTTCTCGTTTTTTCTATATAAATTAATCCCCGTCTCGTAAAATGTCTATCGGGTTTTATCGGCGATAACTTGAAGTAGCCGGAATTTCAAGTTCACTTGGTGCTTTTTTCATCACTTCTGTACAGTCACACTAAATTAATATTCAAATTTATCAAATAGGTAACAAAATATTCTACGAAAATTCTCCACGACATTGTAATTTGTCAATCATTTCTATACATATCCCTCCCCGATTTAAAGTAGAAAATAAATTTCTCTTCTTTAAAATCACGAAACCGCCAATTCAACCAATCTCAACCTCTTCATTCGCAGTCTTCCCCCTCCACTGCTCCCAAGTCCGTAGCTCATTAATTTCGCTCAATTTCAATGAAACCAGGAAAAGCGCGCGAGCTCGCGTGCGCGCAGAATCTTCTTGGACACGGGGCGCGCGCTCGTCTGACTAGCTCGGGGCTACGGGCAGACGCCCAAGAGTCTAAAAAGGCTCGAATGTCAAGCTCAGGTGTATGAGTACGCAACGCGCCGACTCTGGCTGCGACGGCAGCGATGGTTTTTCCGTTGATTTATGCGCGTGCTGGACCGATACTTATGTGCTACACCTGCGAGCCGTGGAGAAATCGAAGACGAAGACGCTGGGGAGATTTTTTATGGTTATTGGCTCGATGCTTTTTCTTTAGCGGGGTGGAAGGGAGTTTTTGAGGTAACGGTATGGTGGTTAAGAGTTTAATTAGGTGAGATACTATGATTAAAAGTGTAACAGAGATTGAAAAATAAATTATTTTTTATATTTTTTATGTAAAGTGAAGAATGTTATTATCAATTATTTCTATATTAAAACATGTTAGAACTTGCAATAAGTTCGAAATTTCGCTCTTTCTATGGTTAGTAATTGTTGTTCCAAGAACTAAACACATTTTTTAATCACTTAACTTCTAAATCTTCTAAATATCGGTAATAATAAGTCTACAGTATTTATCACAACAGAGAAAATCAAAAGGTACATTCATATCAGTCTTTTTGGCATTACAGTAGTGCCATTAATGTCTATATAATCACTTTTCTTTGCACTTCAAAGATACTTATACAAACATAATGCTTTCAATAATGATCACTATTTAAGTTAAATAGTTAAGTTGAATAGTAGAAATTTCTCTTTCGAAAATTTTGTAAAGTTTTTAAATATTTACAGTTTTTTAAATAATTTGTTTCAATATTGGAAAATAAGATTTCTCTTTAAAACGTAATATACTTTATTATGTAATTAAAAAATTATTGAATAAACAATTAATTATATGTATCAATAAGAACATTAACATAATCAGTAAATAAAATCACTTTACATAATTTTAAAATTTTTTATTTCTCAAATGCTATAAATAAAACACGAATTTCATAGACTATAAATATAAGTTATAGCTCTAAAATAGAATGAAAATTAAAAATAGTTAATTAAAAAAAAAAACTTATTATAAACATCATTATGTCGTATACTGATTCACTTACTTAATCAGTCAGCTCATTGTCATATATTGATGCATAATTTGAAAAACTTTCCAAGTGTCAGAATATTAACATAATCTGTTATGATTTGATTTTTATATACCAATTACATTAATTTTATAAATTTTTCAAATATTAAAAAAACAACTTACCTTATGCAAAAGGAATTATTAGGATTAATAATAAAAAAACTTACTATCCATATTTTAAAAATTTTTTATTACAATTTAATTAATGAAGTTAATACCAGTAGAATTTTTTAACGGAGGTCAAAACTACGCCATCTTTAATAAAAAAAATGAATTCTTATTAACTACAAATTTACAAACTTACTTACTTTGCTTATTAACTTACAAACTTAAAAATTACGAAAATTATATACTATACACAAAGAAGTGTGTATACATAAATACTTTTGTGAATTTGAAAAATATGCTAGGTTCATTTTTTTGTCGTTTATTGTAATTATATGCAATCCGTTATAGATACACAATTATTACCAATAGTTTTCAGATTTACATTATATCAATTAAAGCGTGAATTAGTTTTTTTATTTTTGTAGCTGTAAAATTTATATACCAGCAATGAACTTAATCCACAACATTTTTAGAACACTTACTAAGAACTACGACTACGCTTGAAATGCTTGCACTCTTTCAATTCAACTTCCATAAAATGCGTATAAACTAACAGGAAGGCAATGTACATCCGTATGGAATCACGTAAAGATTACGAAATATATTGCCCTACAATTCAACAATTGGTTAACAACGAGCCTTCCGACAACATATAAGCTTTATCACCCACCACACTGACCTATAAAAAACGCGACTAGCAGATTAATTTTGCATTTAGAAAAATTCCACGTACCTATCAACGCAAATACATACCGGTTCTTGGAAATCATTCTCCACCCTATCGTCGATTCGCATTATTGTTACACATCGGTGACTATAATCAAGTGGAAGTGTCGCGTATGTAACTCTAATTCGAGCCGACAATCGCGCGCTCGCACCTCAGATCGCGCAAATCAATCATCGAATATTATTTGCCCATCAACGAACCGCAAATTCGTTCCTCGAAAAATTGTATCACTGATTAGCTACCTATTAACGTGCGTTCTGTGTGTAACCGCTCGACTGGTTCCTGACAAATCCTCCCATTGCGAACATTTATCTTCTTCCCTCGCTTACGCACGAACCGCACGGGTGGCTGTTTGTGCATTAATTAGCGAGATAAGCCAGGCTTGGAATTATTTGAAATCTGGGCTGGGGATATATAAAAAGCACGGGTTTGGGAGGATCGTCGTACACTTCGCCGATAGACGAAAAGTAGCAACAATAGCCGCGATGAAGCTCTTACTCGTTGTAACGATTTTCGCTGCTGGACTCGAGATGATCTTGGGTCACGGTATGCTCATGGATCCCGTGAGCAGATCCAGCGCCTGGAGGAAGAACTTCAATACGCCTGTGAACTATGACGATATGGAGAACTTCTGCGGTGGTATTAGTGTAAGTGCATTCGTATTTATTGTTATAATTATGGTTTTAGAACTTTTGAAATAAATTTTTATTTAGTTGTCTTTAATTTCCGATTACAATAAAAGATATAACAAAAGGAATATGTATTTACCTAATTAGGTACAGCACCAAACTAACGGTGGTAAATGCGGAGTCTGCGGTGACAGGTATGACATGAAACGTCCACGACCTAACGAAAATGGTGGAAAATACGGAACAGGCACTATCGTAAAGACGTAAGTAATTATTTTTCGTTCTCCCAAATAATTGTCATTTCGTGTTTCGTATTTTAACAAACAGAATTTTGAATTTGCCTCGGACTTTTGACTTGGAATATTGTTAGTTCACCCAAACAGAACCATGTTCGATTCCCGGCCTGGGCAATTGACTAGCACCTCTGAACGGAGTTTTTCGAAATTTGAAATTTTCGTATGCTGATCTCATTATATAACTCTAGTGGTTCGGAACCCACCTAAAACTGTAGGTACCCATTGCTATGCGAGTAAGGATGGAGCTATGGCACCTACAGTGGTTATGAATGCCGCGAGAGCTATATAAGACTCAGAAAGAGGACTTCAAGTAGTTCAACTTTCGATTTTATATTTTATAATGGCTAATTGATTTTATTTTTTTTTAAGTTTCTGATCCACCTTGACAGTTACTAATCAATACCTAAACAGTTACTCGAACAATATTTAAAATACATCGCAACTACTATTCTTTAACTGTAACTTTATCATCCTCAGCTACAAATCCGGCGACCGCATCACAGCGACCGTCCACATCGACACGAACCACCTGGGCTACTTCAAGTTCGCCGTCTGTCCATTATCCGACTCTAAACAACTCGAGACCGAGGAATGTTTCGACAAATACCCTGTAAACCTAGCCGACGGCTCTGATCACTTCAAGCTCAAATCGGGCGTTAAAGGCAAAGTCCCCGTAGATCTCACTCTGCCACCCGGACTAGCCTGCGAGCATTGCGTCTTCAGATGGCACTGGAAGGTCGCCAACAACTGGGGCACCTGTGATGATGGAAGAGAGGGTATGGGCTGTGGGGATCAGGAACATTACAGGGGATGCTCTGATATCACTATACAGTAGAATGGTTGATGAAGTGTGAAGTTCCCTTTGGAGCTTGATTGTTGAATGGATTGTAATTATTTGTTATGTATTTTTAAAATAAATTATTGACTGTTTTTGTTGAAATCTGATGTTGGTACCTTTACTTGTCGTTTGTTCCATCATTTTCCCATTAATATTACGATCTTACGCTTGTTTGTGAACTTAGAATCTACCGTAGTGTATGACGTAGAATTTGCGGAACGATTTATGAATCAAATAATGATTCAATTAACTTTCCATTGAAAACTTTTAGCATTGATGTTCATTGATTATGCTTGCTTAATATTTGCTATTTCTATTACGTATGCATTCATTCAATAATTATGATAAGGTTGTAGCATCTGTGAATGAATAGGTGCGCACATTACTTGAGTTATTATCAAATTTGAAACTGTAATTTCGTGCAATTCACTTCTTCCCATTCATATGCATATTATATCCATTATGATTATTTTTATCCAAACTCAATGCAAAAATACGATTCATGCTGTCAACTTAATTAGACTCATGTTTAATTAATGTTTAAAAGTAATCTTCCTCGAAAACTTCATTGATTATGCGAATTGATTGTGTTTTAATTTACTTTAACGTAACTAAGTAAATAGTTTATTGCTACATCATTTTATTTTTGTGAAAAACTTTACGATCATTACCAATAAACTAAAAAAAAAATAATTTTCCCGTGCCTAAAAGTAGAATTTTTCAAAGAATCTTTCTGATACTTTACAGTCCTAGCAAACTCTTCTAACCAATTAGAAAACTTTTTCAACACCTTACAATCCCATGCAACATTGATTAACCAATCACTTCCGCCTCTACCCCACATAATTATACACACTAACACCATCACCACACTGACCTAACGTAACGAGAAGAAAAAGAACCCACAACGCCGCAAGCTCGTAGTAGGCGGAAATTCGAGGGACGCACAGCGCCGCCGGACCATTGTAACATGTACATGCACATGTATATATATATACACACGTAAGTACCTTATACCTCTCTGGACGTGGCGCGCACTGTGCGATGGTCAGTCGCGCGCGGGATCGCGATCGTCACGATGATGATGATACGGCGAGCGGTGTGTCTGTGCGCGCTCGCAATCGCGCTCAACGCCAGCCTCGTTCTAGCCAAAAGTAAGTGATGATGGTTTATGGGCGAATTTTTCTCGCGTATAGTCGTGCTACGGTCAGTGAGATAGGTTTTTTGTGCGATAAGCTGTGATTGAATTTTGAACAAGTGTCGTCTGTGATAAAACCGTGCAGAGTGAAAGATCGAGAGCAACATAACAATAATTATAGAGTTTTTATTTAGAAATTGTTGTATTTACAAATGAGAGAACTGCTAATGAACTTATTGTGATACATCGCGTCTTTTTGCATCGTCATCTCGCTTATCTGAGAGAGAGCTTTACGGCGCAGTTTTCTGTGATCGTCATTTCCATGCTCTCTCGCTCATCGTCCCATCTACATTCATAAATGATGAGAGTGGGGCACGCTCTAAATGTCGCAAAATCAATGGCGTACTTAATTGTTTAAGCTCGATCCGCGTAACGAGCATTTAGTACCAATCTCACGAAAATCACCCCGCATGCCACATAACATACGACGACGTTAAATCAAAACTCAATCCGTCCCACAAAAAAAAAACACAAAATGTTAGCTAAAGACGCGGAAATGGGACTCGTGTCATCTGTGTTGAAACCCAAGAGTCAGACCCTCGTGTTTCCTGACCTCTATACATATTTTTAAATTTCCATGCCTCACCGCGCGCGGCCAGGCCCGTCCCGACCTAATGCATTAGAGACGTTTATCCACTTACGGCCCCATTCGCTTTAAATCTGCAATGTGCGTGCCGAGCTGACAATTGGCGCTCTCTTCTCTCTCTCTACGTCGCTCTGCTCTCCCTACCTTCTATCCCCTCTTTGTCTTCGAATTTCGTGTCACCGCGCGCACTCGTGTATGCGTGTACCAAGACCCACTTCTTTATTTTCCCCCTCGAGATGCTCCTATGCTCTGTTTTATTTTTCCCTTCGGCGATATAGAAAAGAACAAAAAATAAACGCGCGGTCTTTTTGTCGAGGGGCTCGTTCAATGGAGCGACGACGACGACGGCTGCGAAATGTTTCGTATCGTTGAATTAAGTACTAGTTTTAAGCGGTCGGGTTCGATGTAATTCTAGTTCGTGCGTATACTATTGCTGGACCATGGCAAAATGTATATAATGATAAGTACGTGTGAAAAATATGTGTGTTTGTACTTATTTGAATTGAACGGGATGACGAAACGTCACCAGGAATTTCAGAGCCACGCGCGTTGTATAGGAGTCAATGGGATAACCGGAGTCGTTTGAAGATTCGACCGATAATTAAGTAATCTCGTATAGAAAGGTAACATCGGTACCCTCTTCGTATATACGTACACTACACTCGTGTCCCCTCAAAAACCCACGCTCGAGAGACCAAAAATAAACCCGCCGCTCATCGAATTAACCAGCGCTCGACGTTAAAAATAGCATAATGGCGATTTTTCGTTTTTGCAGCCCGATTAAGTATACGAAAAAGAGAGCTATAAAAAGGTCTAATCATGCGTGTGTGTATATAGATTACCCGGCGTGGAATGAGACGTGGACGGATAAGTTGAAACAGCAGCTGCTCGCCAAGTACGACAAGTTCTCGAGGCCGGCCCAGCACTACAACACGACGACGGTCAGCGTCAAGCTCAACGTCCAGACCGTCGAGGTGGTGAGTGTTGTCCGACTGTATATTATCGAAAATATCGAATGAAGTATATGGTTATAGTTGGTTTATTGTACAGCTGAAATTTCCCTTTTGCAGGATGACATGATAAACGTGATGGCCGTGAACGTCTGGGTTATAATGGTAATGGTTTACAATTGTCCGCATATATGAGAAGATTAGGTCTATATAGGTGTGCTTTCAAAAGATGGTGGGAGATCATTGTATGTCTTTTTTATTGCCCGCAGACGTGGATCGACGACAAGCTGAAATGGAATCCAACGGATTACAGTGGCTTGAAAACGGTGAATTTGGGATCTCATGAGATCTGGCTACCGGACGTCTACCTCTTGAATAGGTAATCGTACTTATTCGTTCTAATAATTTCTCTTTCTTCGGTGACATTCTTTCCTTCTTAAAAAAAAAATAAAAATAAAGCCATCTGATGATTTCCCCTTGTTTGTGTTTAGTGCTACCCACGGCATGGAGTACTACGGCGACCGGCACTGCATCGTCAGCGAGGACGGCAGCGTGATCTGGATAGCCCCGACGATATTCCACGGCTACTGCCACTTGGACTTCACGTACTGGCCCTTCGAGATGAACACGTGCAGGCTGAGCCTCAGTTCGTGGTCGTACGACGGCTCGCAAGTGGATCTGCAATTGGTCGGTTCCGGCGTCGATGTAAGTACACATACACGAGCGCGCTGCCTCGTCTCTGCTTGGCAACACATCATGATGCATATGTGTGTATTATACGTGTATAAGCATAGTGAAGAGAGAGAGAGAGAAAGAGATGTCAGTCCAATGTTAATTCGTTTTTGTGCTGATGGTACGTGCGCACAGGTGCAGAAGGAAGAGAGATCGGGTTGAGCTCGTTCCTTGCTAATACGATGATAGGAAATGAATATTTTTATTGTAATTTTTGAAAATGACATCGTTTATATTTTTGTTACACTTATACGACTAAAGTCGCTCGAGAGATTCACTCAAAAACTAATATTTAAAGTTTCCTCGCAGTTAGATGACTACGTTGCCATTAACGAGTGGATCGTACAGAATGTCTCGGCCAGCCGGAGGGTAGAGATATTTTCCTGCTGTCCCGAGCCCTATGTCACCCTCGACTTCGAGTTCGAGCTTTCACGATCATCCGAGCTCTACTATCACATAATCTTCGTACCAACAGTTCGTAAGTGACTTTCTTATATGTAATTTTTTTTTTGTCTTAATTTTGCCACGAGATTCGTTAATAAGAATGGATTCTTTCAGCAATCGTATTTTTATCGTTAATCACATTTTGGTTGCGACCACATAGCGAAATGAAACTTATCATAAATGCCAGCATAATCCTTATAGTGGTGCTGTATCTGATTTATTTCGGATACAAAGTGCCACCGAGATTCGACAGTATGCCCATTATCGGTGAGTTTAACTTTATAATAATAAAATTTACTTATATAAAGAGAAGAAAAATAATTCGAAAAAAGTGAACCGTTTCAAATCTTTCTTTATCATCGCACTTACGTAAACTGTAAATATTATCGAAATGCTAATTTAATGAAACATTGGGCAATGATTAAATATTATCTTTGTCAACAAATAAGTTTGAGCATTGCGTTTACAAAACGTAATGCATTAATAAATCTTAAATACCATATTTATGCATCCATAATTCAATGATCGTCAAAATATTATTTATTTAAAAGAGGTTCATGTGCGACTTCATAGTCAAAGGAGTGTTAAATGAAGAGTTTATCTAAAATTTGAAAAAAGAGTACTTAGTTGTAATGTGATTCATTGATTCCAAATGAGGTAAATAGTCAATGTGTTATAAAAAAAAGTCTATTTAACATGACTAAGGAAACTTTTTTAACAAAATGTCGACATTTTAGAAACAAATATGAATGAACCTCTTTGAAATCTGTTTATTATGCAATATTATACATATAGTATACTTGAAAAATATTTAAATTCTGTGCATTTCACTTGACTACTATTGTAAGCACGTGTTACGTAATAACATCTACTTTTAGAATACACATTATTTTGATTTCATTTACTGCACTGTTTTAGTTAGATTCTACAGTGCCTGTCTTTACCAAGCAACCATATCGATGATCATATCCACACTTGTGATGAACATAAATAAATTTGCCTACTGTATGGCCATCCCCCGGCCAATTAGGCGGTTTTTATTGGGAAGGCCAGGGAAGTATTTAGGTCTCGGTCCTATGGTCCAAGAGGTCAGTATTAATAAAAAAAAGTTATCATATTTCAAAGATTATTACAAAATTTAGAATTCCAACGACGATTTTTAAATTGCAGAATATTATAAACTAACTAGGAGAGGGTCAGACCTTCGGATCCCGGATTTGGTTCCAAATTTGGGCTAGGTTTTTAGATGTAGAAATATGACGAAAGCAATATCAGACCATAACGCTAAAAAGAAAACCAAGTTCTGGACATTTTTAACTTTATTTTATAAATTTGGAAGGAATGAATATTTTTTAATTCTAGAAAAGGCAAATAAAAACTCGTAATTATTCTCTAGTTTCATTTGCTATTTTTGAAATAATATTTGAGAATTTCCAAAATTAAATGGTTGCTGTTTCAAGAAAGGCCTTTTTCAAGTTTTTTTTATCAAAATAAAGGTAAAAACTATCAG
>UXGD01003500.1:0-20231 GCA_900474315.1 Torymus auratus | reverse complement strand
TCGCAATCAAGATCACGATTGTTTGAAGTTATTTACTGTATTGGCCCTCATAAGGATCCTCGTTATTTAACATTTAAGAGCAGTGATACTGCATAATTTCTAGATGATTTTCGTTATGTTATGTTAGCTGGTAACTAATTTTTCTCCTTGACGTAAAATGGATTACAATCAGAGTACAATAATAATAGTTTAAATTTTTAAATGTATATCCCAGATTGTAATCCTTTTTGCGTCAAGCAGAAAAATTGGTTACCAGCTAACATAAAATAACGAAAATCATCTAGAAATTATGCAGTATCACTGCTCTTGTTGACATATTAATTTTGATTAATTTTTTATGAGTTAACGTTACTTTATCAGTTAACTTTACTACGGGCCGAAACGAAAATATACCACAATTTAACTAAACGTAAACATCTCCTCAGTCCTGACCTTGTCTAAAGGGCAACGTCAGGAGATGCACGCACCGGCGAAAAGGAATGAGATAACAGTAAGTGCGCGCGCACTTTTTTGAAAAGCTAGGCAAGCATGGGGCGAGAAGAGAAGCGCATGCGATCAGTGTGACTGCAGCCAATCACAGCTTGAATCGAACGATAGACTCTTTCTTTCTGCTCGAGTCAAGCTGTGATTGACTACAGTTTACGCTGATCGCAAGCGCTTCTCGCATAGTGTAGACCACGGACGTATACATGTCTCTCTCGCACAAGACACAACACGCTGATTGGTCCGCACGCCGACCAAATTATATATTTAACTGCTCGAGTTGCGATGCCCGATCGGGGCTGCAATGCTGAAGTAATTTATCAATTACGGCATCTGTTGCCATGGTTTATGGAGGAGCAGTTAAAAAAATATAATCACCTCGGGCTTATACGGATAAAAAATGAAGCTGTGAAATATAGGATCTTTATTGAAATAAATCGAATGGTGGAGAAACGCCTGTTGCAGTATTCATTATCAGCTGAAGGACCATTACTTCATACAAAAAAGGTATAAACGTGTCTTTAACATTTTCTTACTACCTAGAGAATGTTATATTGGCCGAAGTTGAAGTTCTAGAAATTCAATCTTTTATACATTATACAGATTTGCGTTACGAAGAGATTACCGTGTACACTTGCCAAGCCAACAATATCAAGACCTACTAAAAAACCTGCAAGAAGAACGTAACATTAAAGCTCTGTTTGCGAGCCAGAGAGGACAAATACAAATTAACGAACAATCGCAGTTATCGCAGTTAGTATTGACATTGCCCTTCGGGATATTTTTTTTTCTTCCTTATAAAGGTATCGACGCAATAAGTAAAACAAAATCTCATTGACATCAAGGCCACGTCCTCTGGACCCACGCTCCTATATCCCCTCGGTCCGACTTACTCAAGTACGCGAGGCCACAGGGAGAGGGTGCGCCGCCTAGCGGCAGTGCGCGAAGTAGGCTCTGGTCGGTAACACATATATGGCGAGAAGAATTTTGTAGGTATATTAACTGTAGTCGTAGAGTTGTGAGAGCTGTACAAGATACACTGAACGCACTAATGTATGGAGTTTTCTTGTTGAAGCATTAAATAGGATATGATTCGACAGACATACATATTTTTCATTAAAGTAATCTCGATTAATCAATACACTGGATTACAGATGAAATACGCAAAAGCGGATTGCGAACACGCAGTTGATGCGGCGGATTTTTACTTTTTTAGGTTATAGGTTAGGTTGTCAACAAATAAATACTGGCTGCATAACTGAATCATACCGTTGTCAGAGCTGTACAAATACAGTTCCCGCATCTGATCAATAGTGTCATTACATAATTATACAAATAAATAGCTGCTGCAGCCGTCTGTAAGGGTAAATGATCAGTATACTTAAATAGTGCTAGTATAGCTGTATAGCAGATCAAAACTGTTCCTATAGGCTAAAATTTGTTTCAGTGTGCAAGATTATTCGCTATCACTTTATATACACTTGTATTATTTGACTGTATCACTTGTGTAATCTCTCTTACGACTATTATACATATATTTTCAAATTTAACTTATATAGACCGCTTTTATATGTCATTATATAATCGCTTCAAAGCCACCGACGTCAAACGTCTATAATTTATATAACAATTTCGAAAGTTCAATGTCACAGATATCTATAGGTCCTGGAGTCCTTTTCCAATAAATAAGTTTCTATTCTACTCTAAATGTATTTTGAACGAAATGCCACATGATTATTAAAATTCCTCAAACATAAATTTATCTATTCTTATATACCTGTTCCAATCGGATGATTAATCAACTCCGAAATACATGAACCCCAATAGTATGAAAAAAGAATCGGCATCACGGAATACAAATTCCTATTTTCAACGATAAATTCATTTTCTACCTTTCGAGCTAATGGATCTCCTTCAGCCCAGCCGAAAGCGACCACCAAAAGCGCTCGCGACTCGCGATCGCATATATAATTAAAGCCCCCCTTTTCTGGAAATGCAAATTCCCGCCCGTTCATCTTCCTCCTCCGCTGGAACTCGCAGCGCGAATGAAGAAGTGGCGTCATCATTTACCTCTTGCACGCCGCGCTCGCTTATAGCACTGGTAGTAGTAGTTCGAAAACCGTTTTCCGCGCGCGAACGTCCGCGAGAAAACAGGTGTCGGCGATTTATGCCCGAGTTTTTGGAAGTCCAGCGGAGAGTTAGAAGTGGAGAGAGAGAAGCTGAATTCGCTCGGAAATGTCGGTTGCGAAGGCATTAATCATCGGCCGATCGGACGACGCCCTTCGGCCGCGACTTTTTGCGTTTCTTTGCGCGGACGCGCCAGGTTTAAGTCGGAATTGCTTACGTCTGGAAGTCTAGGCGAAATCTAATATCTCGCGTGTTAGAGGAGTATGTGAAGATACGTCATCCGAATATCGTAGAAGATGTAAATATTTGTTTCCTATACGATTTGGTTCGTATTATTTCAATTTGAAATACTGGTTCGGTTAATTAGTATCTGCCATGTAGAGAGTTCTAAAAAGAAGTATCACATTCATAATAATTAATATTGTACAGACTGAATACAAATACTCCACGATATTTCCACTAATTAAATCCTGGCTCTCATTATATACGTAACATTTACACAACAAAACTTCTCAACAATTCATCACTACGATGTTTTTTCAGCCCGCCCTTGGGGTATAATTTACGAGCGCCGTTATTCCAAGCTGTTGGTTGAAAACGAGGAAAAATAACGCAAATATAACACGATTGAACGAAGCGCGCGATCGCGCATCGAAAAGTTTGGCAAATGAACTGGTGCACGCGTTATGCGCTGCTCATTCAAGAGAGGGAACAGCTTAACGCGATGGTCGCTCGGTCGTGGCCCTTTTAATAAAACTTTTCACAGGATTTCGCGCTGCCTAATGGCACGGAAAAACCGAGCGCCATAACCATTATGCCCATTGAATCCCGAAAATATTTGCCGCGCGCGGTGTGTAATGGGAATGCGTATCGTTATTATTAGGCGTATGAGTTACAGATATGAGGGTTTTTGCGGCTGCTGTAACAATTTTTTTTACTTAAAAGATATTGTTTTTTCAAACGTTAATAATTGTAATAGCGAGAATTATCAAGATAAAATATAATTATTTGGAAAGTGTCAATGCTTATGTAGAATATAGGCTACAAATTAATAAATTATATGCTTTTGGAATACATTTATAAAAATAGTGATATGTTTTACAAAAAATTAACTGTCTAATTTATGTTAAAATTAAAACATCAAGATGTAATTACCATCAACATACAGACGTTTGTTTTTTATGTATACAAACGTGTATCTCATTTAATAGTTGCGATATTATACGAACGAAAAGGATAAGATTAATTGGACAATCAAAGTCCTGAGAACCATGATGGAAATAAATTTTCTTGACAATTATATTTCTCGAACTTTGACAAAACGTGACTGCGCAAGCACCCGCACGGTGTAATTTATGTTCTTGCTGAGTGTTGATATTCCTCGTATAACCAGCCCGGCCAACAAATAACGTAAGTGCTATCCGTTGGATTTTTATTCGTCTTTTGCAAGTCGTGATTTTCTATAAAAGTTTTCTTAAGTACCTCATAACCGCAAAAATTAACATTTCTATTTTCTTTTATTTCTGCTTAAACTTTTATCGCTGTCATTTTAATAGCTCATCCAACTGAATAATTTATTGTTATTGTTCCTTAACGATTCCATCAGCAACGTAATTATACAAGAATAATTATTTGTTAGAAATTAAAGTTATTGATTTTAAGATTTAACATTATTATTCGCTGAAACGAGGTTTTCTTATAAAATAATAACTTAAAATAATCGGCATTTCATATTATTTTATTCCCTACATTTCGAGCCAACGTCCGATTATCTTACTTATTACTCGTGAACAAAACCAAATTTAATATTTTGAACATAAAAATTCCGAAAATACCAAAAATACGAAAACTAATATTACATTTATTTCTAAAATCGCATACGCCAAAATTAATTATCCTCTCAAATCCAAAAATCGTTTTCGAATCCTTAAACCCCAAATCAATAAAAAGAAAGAAGAACCCACCACCGAAAAAGATACCTACAACGAAAAATTAACGAGCACAGACGTTGCGCGCTATATCGGCCCTCGACGTCATCGATTCGCCGCATTGATTGAAAAGAGCCGAGACATCGGTATATACCTATATATACACTCGATACACACATGGCACGCTCACCGCACGTAACGCACAACCAGTTATGGCGTCTCGGGGTGCATTGTGCGGAGGCGCATAAATCTCGGCGGCTTTATTGCCGTTATATGCTAAGCAGGACCCGCAGAAACCTTGGAAGACCGAGAGAGAGAAAAAAAGAGGGCCCCGCGTATAAAGCCCGAACGCGGAAGAATAATGCGCGCGCGCGCCGTTCGTTTTGTTGGGATGCCGCGTGAAAGCGCGCGTCGTTGTGTTGCGGGCCGAGGTATATGGTGGTCTTTTGGAGAAGAGGCGAATTGCGCTACGGTGCTATGGTGTGTATGGGTTAATGTGTGCGTGTTGTGTAGGGGGACGATGGTATGGGGTGTTTTTGAGCATTTATATATCTATGGTTTTATTGTGGATTCTGCGGTGCAAATGGCTTTGTAGTAATAAAGAAATGCGACGACCTACGACGGTTCTTTTCTGAAACCTTTATTGTTCTCGTTATAAATCTCTAATTAATATTAGACACATATTTTACGTAAGTTATATAATTAAGCAATTAATTCAGTGTGAAATCCTTATTAACTCCAAATTTTTCTTTATATATCTGTCTGTCTATCCATCACGAGATTTTACTTAACGAAGATGTATCTCTAGTCAATATTACGGAATACTATCCGTCAGCTAGGATACAACCTATATATAAGACCAGTAGCATGCCAAAAAAGCTATGTAAAAACCTTCCACCTCTCACTATATATATTTCAATTTCAAACCTCACAAGCATATATATCGAAAAAGTATATAGAAGCAAAAAAGTAACTCCGCAGCGACAGATCCGCCCATCGCATCATTTATCAATTAGACGCGCGCGCGTACAAAAACTTCCATCCCTCTCCTTCACGTACACTAAAAATCGCGCGCAGCCTGCACTACGGTTCTTTCTTCCTCCTTCCTTCCATCCGTCCCCTGCATCTAACACTTCCTCTCGTTCCTTATAAATTCCCTCCTCCTCTCTTGTACACGTAGCGCAATCTCTCTCTTTCTCTCATAAGAGCGCGAGCGCGCAAAACCGGTGCGAGAGTATAGCGCGCGATCGTTACCGCTGATTTATGCGCTCATTCGTTTTCCCGATGCGCCGCCGCGGCCGCCTTTCCTTTCATTCATCCACCCCCCGTCTTCTCTTTTTCTCTCTCCTCCTTCGTGTTTTCCACGTCATACACGGGGCTAATTTCGTTAGTCGCATCTCGCGCGCGGCCGGCGCCTTGTCGGGTGCGAGCGAGAAAAAGAAGAAGGAGGAGGAGAGGAGCGCAGAGGAGAAAGGAAAGGTCTTTTATTTTCAATTATGAACGAGCACGTGGGGCGTCGCGCGCGTTTTGTTTTCCTCTCCCTCTCTTTTTGCGCGAGCGCCGAAAAAAATGGCCGCAATAAAGTAGCCCCCGGGTGCGTGCGCGTAGGGCAAGGTCGAGCGTCTTAAATGGGCGCGCGCGGGGGCGTAGGGCCGCAGTTAATGGAAATTTGTTTGGTTTGATGAAGTATACGCGGGGTTTCTTTCGCGGGCTGCTTTTGTGGGTATTTTTTTTTTGTTTGGCGAGGGAGTGCCGAGGTGGGGTGTTGTTGTATACGTGGCGATCGAGTTTTATGTGGGATTTCGTGGCGAATAATTGGTCTTGCTGTGTGTTGGCCTATCGCGTGTAATTTCATAACATGGCAATATTTCGCGAATTTTTCGGTAATTAAAATTGCTTTGTAATGGGGAAATAAGGGAAATTAATATATTTTTTAATTCTACGTTAATATATTATAGAAGTAGTGTAAGTTATTAACTTTCTTAGACATTTCACATTTAGTAAGTAATGACGTGTTTTTCAAATATCCATTTTTTTTAATCGCCTTTTTAATCAACACTTTCTGAAACTTTCAAGAACGATGAAAAAGACGTTCATTTCTATATTTTATCCGCACAATTCAGTCAACGTACAGTGACGAAAGATACTTTTAATGGACACTTCATCGATGAGAGCACCATTCCTACATCTATGGCAAAAAAATCGCCAAGAAACGCAATCCACGAACGATTGAAAATAATGGCAGACTTCTCGCAAGTACTTCGCGCAGACATAGTCGGCATTTCGAATCAAGTCGACCGCTAAATTTGAATACACCTCGCCCACTCACTCCAACTGAAAAGACAAAAAGAAACGCGCGCGCGCACTAGCTACTACTACGACTCTCCTTGGCACACCGGACGCGACAATGAAAAGCGCATCTCGCGCTCGGCGAATTCCTTTTACGCAGGACGCGCGGAATCTCCGCCATGCGGCTGCATCCCGATCGGAAGTGGTCCAAGTCCATTACGCTCGCAGGGCTTTTAAACTCGAAACTTTTCAAACCATCCACTCGCTCTCGACTCTCCCTCACTATACTTCGACTTCTTTTCCCTTCTTCTTCTACTACTTCTTCTTCTTCTTTTCGCGCGTGTCTCTTATGCGCTGGTGTGTGTATAGCGCGGTAACGCCACGGGAAATTCAAAACCACGAGTAAAGGGACCACAGCAGCAGCCGCGAAACTCCCCTTAGCAGCAGACGTTATTCGATTTCGCTGATGGAGCGTGGAAGCGCGTATATAAGATGTGGGGAGGGCGCGTTAGACAAAAGGTTTTCTGGTTATATAAGCGCGCGCGCTTGTGGGGAGGAAAGGTGTCGGGCTGGTTTCGTCAATGTTGACGTGGAATTTGGATAACAATGGAGAATTTTGAAAATATTATATACTTGAAACACGTGGAGTTAACATTAGTCAAATTCTTATGGTTTTCCTTATGTCTTGTACTTTATGGCAAATAAATTTTTTAATGAAAGCCTCGTACTCTCTAAATATTTTCACTCTGCAGAGTATACTTATGACTGCAATATTGTTTATCCCTCATTGCAACTATAGTATCATCAATACCTAGACAATGGATTATACAGGAATATAATATCGGGAAAGGTACAAAACGCAGCAGACAAAACAAAATACAGCTTCGAAGAAAAAAGTCCGCCTCTAATTCGCCTGCCAATTCGCGGAAAGGACAATGCCCCACACCGCAAGCGCGCGCATTCCGCGTTTCTATTTTAAAACATATCCGCAAATATACAGTAAACCCCTTTCGCTCTGTCGCTTTCGCGCGCACTAACTGAAATCCTCGACGCTCACGCATTCTTCGTATATAATTGAAAATATATATACCCCCGGCGGGGTAGGAACAGAAAAAAAGAGAGAGAGAACGGTGGCAGTCGGCGTCAAATCGAAACGACGGGAGCGAGCGCTTTTTTTAATTACTCTCGCCGAGTAAACGCGACTTAATCCGATTCTCGATAATGTTTCATTCCGCGACGGCCGCGTGTAAATCCACCAGTCGGAATGAGAGGAAGCGGTTATCTTGGAGCGCCAGAGATGGTTGCGAAGCCGCGGATATATCCTCTTCTCTCGGTCTGCCGCAAGCGAAAAATGCGACGACGACACCTGCGGACCGCGAGACGAGTACCGGGGGGAAGGATTAGACCGGGATGACTCTCGGATGCGCGGAATGCTAGGGAGTTTTAGAAAGTTGAGGGTAGCGAGGTTTAACGTGGAATTGGTGGTGGAAAAAGTTTTTTAATGAAAAAATTCGATGCGACGGTTTTGTAATTAATGTATACTTTATCCAAGTTGTCAGGGTAGATATTTGTTGAACGGAAAAAAGAGATATTTTATACGTCAAAACAACTTTTATGTGTGTTTTATATGGGTATAAAATTGATATTCGAAATACGATGTATGAACCGCTGGTTTCGCTTATATGATCTTTGTAAATGAAAATATGTACGTATTAATGTTCAAAAGTGCTTTATCCAAAGTTATATAAATTCAGTACGGATGTTTATTAAAAATTTTCAACCTTTTTTTTCCCACGATATACTTCGGTCTTGAAAGTAAATACAAATAAAATCTATCTCGCGCGCTCGCTTTTGTATAAAAATATGATATTGATCAATTTTGATGAAAATATTTATTTTCAATTTCTATAGACTGCGCATATATACGAAACCTTGTAAATATTTGATGTATAAAAAGCATCTGCTATCAAAACGAAATTTTTTCTCTTTTTAATAGAGTGCATTCAATACGTTCGCGGTTTGAAAATAAACCAATATCGACAACCGAATGAGTTTTATTTTCTGTTTTACGAAACAATAATTCCCTATCTCGTAATTCTTTTTGTTTTAAATTTCGTTTTTTTTTTTCAATTTTCAGTTAATGAAAATTGTTTTGTCTGTATTTTAACATAACAGTACTTATATTTGATAAAAAAAATTCAGCATTGTTTATTATTAATACGTGGAATGTATTGCTTGTTGCGATACTCTCTCATTGATTTAGTTCTTGAATGACATAATTCAGTTTAAGGTAACCATAATTCAGCCGATTGTCATTTCAGGACGTATTACAATTACCGATAATTACTCATTCGTATATCTTGATCGATAAACTTGTCAGCTTAACTGGCATTTGCATTTGTATCTATCCATTATGGCTTATTGACGAGTATTGTCACATGTTATCATCACATTATGCATACTCTCGCGTTAGCCTCAACCATCTCACGCTGTGTAACGTAACTAACCAACGGAAAATACCAACAAAAATATATAAACAACATCTAGAGATCAGTTACCAATATGATAATATAATTATTTTAAAATGATGCACATAGAGCAATTAAAATTTTTATAAAACAAAATTGATTGTTATTCAAAAATGTTTGAACCATTTATTATTTCCCTTCCTTTTTTTGCAAATTATTTTACTAAATGTATAAAAACTTTTTCTGTTTCAGGTGAGATATCTACACGCTTCTACTTACTAAAATAAAAAAGAAAGCGATGAAAAACGGTAACATGGTATAAAGAAGAACTTGCAAGCTACAAAATATAATGGTAAATGTGCATAACTAAATTAACTAGAAAACTAGTAACAACATATATTCTTAACTGAAACATAATTAATAAATTTTTGTGTTACCCTATATGAAATATTGTCTCGTATTAATTATACTTATACTCGAGTTCAAATTAGTTAAACCTTTGTAAAAAACGATATACAATAACACTTTTTTTCGCTCATACCGGAAATTTTTTTTTTTTTTTGCACGAATGAAATTTGCATAACAAATCGCTTAAGAATGTCGCTCGAAGACCAATTCTCCAGCGACATCGTCGTGTACAACATATTTCGCGTGCTTGCTCGACACTAATCTTATATATACCGTATAGTCCGTCCGAATGAAGACGCGATCGCAGGCGAATTTACGAGCTCTCTCAAAAGTCGGCCGCGATCATAAATCGTCGCGCGCCCCTGTATACACGATTCGAGATGTATGATTAAATATTATTAACTCCGTCGCGCAAGTTAGCTGGCGCGCACGCGGGTTGTAATTGTTACGACTTTTACGCGACCATAAACACTTCAGACTTTGATTGGTGGACTTTTCGCGCGCTGCCGTGGTGGGGTGCTGTACCGTAATTACAGCCAAGCTGTCGATAAGGAGCTACTGCCGAGTTTATATAAGGCTTCGGAGGTGGTTTCGATGATTGGGTGGAAGCAATTTATAGAGGTTTCTTGGAAAATTCCTTCCGCAGATTGATTTTCCCGCGCCGTAACTGGTGGTATAAGCGTTTAAGTGTTCTGAATTGCGTTATACGTTTGATGAGTGAAATTATACATTGTACGCTCTCTAGCAATTCGTAATATTTATTAATACAATAATGATAACTTTGGATTTGCATTTTTTGCAAGCTTTTATTTCACGTTGCAACCGTTAAGTAGAGCATAATATAAGTTTCTAAAGTGCGTGCAGGAACATAATAAGCTTCTTATCTTATTCATATCAGCTATGTTAAAAATTACGTTATACATAATAATGGCATCAATCTACAATTTATTTCTAATACTACATCCATATCTAAACCCGAAATCCACCTATAATTTCCGAGCGTGATGTTAAAAAATACACTGTTTACGCTGCGATTAATCTGCGACAACCAGCTACCTATACCTCTCCTAATTATACGTGACCTATCGATATTAACATCCGTATTGATACTCCACCACGCCTTATACTTTACACTCGTGTTCGCAACCCGCTCGCTAGCACTTTTTCACCGGCCTAATAAACTCCCCGATGCAATTTAGATCCGGGCTTGTGTACCCTAGATAACTCCGGCGGCTCGCCTCCTCTCCAGACACGCGGCCACCGACGGAAAAACGGCTATGTAAACATATTTTTTCGTCGTCTTAAAGACGCCAGTAATTTTCTCTCTTGTCCCTATAGATATATCCGTGTACCTAGAGAGAGAGCAAGAGCACTGTCTTATCACCGTGTCACGTGGCCCCGAGCGCACTGCACCCCGGCGTCGTAAACCGCAGCTTTTTACGAGGCGACTATCCTCAGTTTGGCGGAATGTCCTCGGGACACGCGCGTCCAGGAAATTCCCAGACAGCGAGTGTAGCGCACGCGACACGACGAGAGGAGCCGTCATCCGGTTTTCGAAAGCCGAGGGGGTCGAGAGGGTCATTTGCGAGCGGCCGCGCCCGCATTATTTCCGAGAGCGAGAGAGCTGTAGCGCGTTGTCATCGCGATCTCGACTCAGACGTTAATAAATTGGGCGCTTGCTGCGAGAGGAGAGTTTGCGAGCTGAGTTGTGTCGTTGCCGTATGGGAATGATGTTTCGAAATGTTCGAGATTGTTGTAAATCGAAGTTGTTCGGATGTAACGGGTATCTAGATAGTGTGTTGACGAATTATTAATGTTTTGTCAGAGTGAATTTGTAATAAATATTTCAAGTTGGTATTAGTAAAAGAAAAATGAGCTCCGTCTGGTTAAAATCGTCCGTGTATGTAATTTTATTTTCAAACAAATACTTCCGATGGTTGTAACTAGACCAATTATAGTTACTACTACTAATTAAAAATAATAAACATACGCATAAACATTTATTTAGATTAAAAACTTTGTTACATAGGTATACTACGTTGATCAAATGTCAAACATTGATGTTTTAACTTACGTAGTTGGGATATAACTACCTGAAAACTTTCTCTGGTCACCGAAATGAAGAGAATTAGGGTCGTATACCTACTATGCGTTGGTGTCCACCGCTACGTCATCTTTTAGGGATCAGTGCAGTCTGTTTACTACCTGATAACTCGGAGGAGTAATAGTTGTTCATTCTCAGTTTGTACTCCGGACTAAACAGTTTGCGCCAAAATTTTGTCTCTCTGCATTTTCTATAATTTTTCATTTATTTTCTAGCATGTCTGCTGAAATTTTCAGAGACTAAACGCACTCAAATAATTTCATTGTCAATGCATTTTCTAATACTTATCACACAATATCTACTAACTTCTTTATCAATAATCAATCCTACCCTGTCTATAATTAATCATTTAAACTTCCAAGCAACATATTATAAATCCCTATACTCTTATATTCTTCGTCCTTAAAACTAATAAAATTTTTCAATTTCAGCTAAAATTCATAACGATACACCTTCCCTATCCAAGAATCTAATCCCCGTCGAATCTCTCCCATCCATTGTTAAAATTTCAAGGTTCGCACGGCGAGCACCTCCTTAAAGACGAACCACCCTTTACCTATCCCAGTACACCCTTTCTCTCTGCCTTCCTATACAGTACTCGACGCGCGCAAATTAGTTTCGAGTTAATCGGCGCCGGCGCTTGGCTCTCGCTGCGTTTTGCACACACGTAAGTACCTACCTCCAGTGAACGCGCGCGCGTGCGCGGATGACAGGAAGACGAAGCGCGCGAGAGAGAGAGAGGAGCCGACAGAGCCATAAAGCAAGACGGAGACGGGATGAAAGCCCGGGCGCGCGGATGTATAGGTGTACGGGTATAGCAGAAAAGGGATAATTTACATTTTAATTGCACGAAGGGGGTGGTGGTCGAGGGCTCACTCTCTCTCTCTCACCCCGGAAACGAGGGACATCGCACTCTCGGAAGGTGTATGTACGTACATGTACATGCTGTGCGCGCATGTATACGGGTATAGAGATAGAACGCGTGAGTTCGGTAGGAGCCAAAGGGCGAAATTGGACCCCCCGCACCGAGAGCCTTATTACATTCAGCTCGCGCGCGCGGTGGACTGTCGGAAATAGAAGCGCTATATACCCACCGCCTTTGCGTATATATGCATTGCGCGCGTGCGTTTATTTTGTTCCTTTTGAAGTTTTCTTCTTCCTTCGGCTCGCCCTTTGCCCCGCTACCGCTGCGCTTGTTTGCTCTAGCTTCTTTTTCAACTCGGAGTTTGCTTTTTCTCGGCGTGTATAAGGCTTTGTGTGTATATGCGTATAATCGCAGCAGCATCTGCGCGCGCGAAAAGTTTCGCCTATGCAGGTATATGTACGCAGAGGCGTGGGGCGATAACGCCGGGTGAGTAATGCCCCGGAAAGTTTCGGCGGCTGGAGGCCCTATTATCCGCGCGCTGCCGAAACTCCTTCCTCCTTCGTCATAGCTATTAATAAATTTCGCCCGGGACTCTTTATTAGTCGAGCGTGTAGGAGTTAGGGGGTGGGTAATCGATAATCCAGCAGGTGCAGCACCGACCGCCGCCGACCAATTGGCTAGCGCGCGCCGTGGCGAGCTCTGAAAAGTTGGCTCCTTCCTGGGGGTATAATGATGTACATTTCACAATTAGGCCGTCTGGGGGGATGGTGAATTGGTAGGTATTGGAAGATTGGTCGTGAGAAATGGGGCGTTTTTTTGAATACGGAGATGAATGATGAGGGAAATTAGTTGGAATCGGGCAATTTATATTCGATTAAAGGTGGGAGGCAAAATTTTTCATATTTTATCCCTATTATTTTGTAAAGCATGAGTGTTTTCTTATAATAGATAGGATGATTGTACCATTAGATGGACAAATACCAGAAGATTGACGAATTGTATTTTATTTAATTAATAATAAATTTTTCAAATCTATACTTTATTTTACTGCAAAGAAGAAAATATAAAATATACCAAATGCAACTTTTTTATCAGATTTATTTATTAACCATCTATAGGATTTAACGGCACCATCCATCCACTAGGTTAATCACCCTGCCAGGATTGATTTAAATATTGCAATTAAGAGACATGGCGTCAAATAAGCTCAATTTATTTTTGAAAAATTTCGTTTAATACGATCAGAATCGAACTACGTGTTACATGATTGCTTAGTTTTATTAGAAAAAAATTTCACATAGTACAAAATCTTATCTGGGAAATTTATGAATATTTATTTACATTGTTTTTTTTTATCTTTACTAGAATGTTTTACAAAAGACATTTTTCCTGTTGTTAATGCTATAAATAAAAGCGTTGTTTTACAAGTGCACATGGTACACAACAGAGCTACAAAACATACATTATATCTACATTCTAAATACTGAAGATATTTTATTTATATACAAAGTCTAATTGTAGGAATAGTGTTCTAATAGAACGCATAAATATATATAATATTGTATAGAAAACGTAACTCATAATCATTTGTCCGATCTCATTTGTCCGTTCAATACAAAAGCGTTCAACAACCACTCATTCCCACCGCACCATTTTCCTAAATACAGCCATTCCCCCAGCAGGCACACCAGGGTACGCTGCCACTGCTGGTGCTCCCCTTCCTCGTCTTCTCCCTGACGGCGGCTTCGCGGCTGCTGGTCGAGTTTGTCCTCTCCCTCTCGGAGTTCGTACCCTCGTTGCCCGCGTCTGCCCTGGACAGTCTCCTCTCTCTGGCGTTCTCCACACTACGACTGCGCGAGGTGCGTACCGAACTCACTGACGGTCGCTTCCTTGCACTAAAGTACAATGAGACGCGTTTCGTTTGATCAGCTTTCTTTGGCGATTCCTGACTGGACGATGATGAACGACTTTCACGCTTGTCATCCACAGGAGCCTCACTGGCGCGACGAGCCTTCGCACTAAGCTTACTGGGTGACTCCGGAGGAACATCGTTCTTGGAGGAGACGCTGGTTTGCTTCTTCAGCTGGTCCTTGCGTCGCTGAACGCTAGGGGACCGTCGTTTCTCGCGCACGGATCCTGATTTTTCCTTGCGCGAGCGTCGTTTCTTTGGTTGCTCGGATGTCGATTCTTGGCTGACGTCCGTTACGTTCGTTACTACCGTGACTTTGGTATCACTCTCGATTGTTGTGTTCGTGGGTTCTTCTTCCAGCGACGTTTGGGTCTGGGCTGGAACCTTCATCGCAACTGTGTCGTAGTACATCCTCATCCCCTGACCTGGACAATAGACAGCTGCTCCTCTAGGTACGAACGGAACATTCTGGTAGAGTCTGGAATTCTGCTGCACCGGACTGGTTCCCGTTGGCATTCTTCTCAAGGCTTCTAGCTCGTATGGAGTCATAGGTGGTATCTGTAGGGTATGTGGACTCGGTGTTTCGAAGGAAGTCACATGGTATTCCTGCCTCTCACCATTAGGATCCAAAAGCTTTGACGGTGGAATCATCAGCCTCAGTCGGTCGAGATCCTTGCGCTTGCAGGTTCCGCAGTCAGGATCAGCAGCTGCGCTGGGCCCAGTGAAGCTCGGTTGTACCCTGACGGGACTGGAATAACTCGTGCCTAGTACTGGACTCTCCGAAACCTGAATGGACAGAGGATGTGTCACAGGACTAGGTCCCTCGGTCCTTACGGGAAAATTCTGATAGGCTTGCTCGAAATTCTGCAGGAATGGATTGTTGAATAGCTTGTAGTCTATTGACGGCAACTTTGGAATCTCCGGCGTATCCGGACTCATCGATTTGCGGGATCCAGGTTGCCGCAACGTCACGTTCAATTGGCTCTTGAAAGCCTTGGAAGTCACGGATATATTGTCCAGAGTATTGTCACTCCTGGCGTGATTCTGCTCATTATTAGAGAACTTGAACGTCTCGGTGAAGGATAATCTCGAACTCAGATCCTGACAGGACACGGACTTGGTCAGCGGATTACCCGAGCTGTCATTACTGCTCGGTCCGTTGTTACGCACATCAGCAACCACCAACAGATTCTCCGAGCTGAAAAAAGCCTTGGCGTCGCCCCTCTCGATCTGTGCCACTCCGTTGGCGCAGGGAATAGCTCCGTTCACGCAGATATCTGCTCCTCCTTTATCGCAATTATACCGAGATCTCGATATAACAGTGGAGACAGTTTTTTCGCTGTTCGAGCTGTTTCCACTGTTATCCGAGAGCCTCGTGGCTATCGACGAGTCATCCATCCCCAAGCCGTCCCCGTTATTGTTGTACCTCGACTTGGCGGGCATCGGGGCGAAGAAATGCCTCGGCCTATTGTCGGCCGCGGCGAGCGACGCGTCCGGCATCGTGCCGTTACTCTCCGTCCCTCTTATTGTCTCCCTGTTGCCATCGACGTCATCGATCGAGTGCGTCTTCTTTCTCTCGGTCGCGTAGTAGTCGCTGCAATTTCCCGGCAGCGCTTTGTCCCCGGCTGCGCCATTATCCCGAGGGCCGGAGTGAAAATTGTCAGCGCTCGCCGATTGATGCTGCCTGAAAAAGGCCTTCCTCCGCTCCGCCAAACTCGGGAGGGTGGCAGCAGCCGCAGCGATGACCACCTGACCGTTCTCCGTCACCTCGGGCGACTGTAGTGCGAATGGAAAGTTCGGGCCGCGGCTCACGTTACTCTGCCAGCCCGCGGGCGGGGGTGGATGGCAATGGTTATGTGCATCGAGACTCGACTGCTGACTGGTGTAAAGCGGAGGGTGAGTTGTCATCTGGAGGCAGCTATTGCCGCCCATAGGTACGCTGTTTGAGTAGCTGCCCGCTTCGGCTTCACTGCCGGGGAAGACAAACGGACAGTCGGGCTGATAGTCGAAACTCGTCGTCGCGAGTGCACTCGATTGGTCGTATGATGTATTCGGATGAAACGGGAAGTGGGTCTGTTGCATCGGTGGTGGCTGTTGTGAATGTTGCTGCTGAGTTGAGGGTACAAATTCTTTCATCGGTTTATCTTCCTTCTTCTCAACGTCTTTCTTAAGTTCCTCTTCCTCGTCGACCACTGACAGGTCGTTGAAGTTTCTAAGCGTTCGATGTGTCGGACTGTTGTTGTTGCTGGAAATGTTGTTGTTCATCTTTTCGGACGAGATCTTTTGGTTCTCGGCATTTTCCAGCTGCTCGTCTTGATCGTGCTCCTCGTCGGCGTCGCTCGCCGACTCGGATTCGTCTTCGTCGTCATCTTCGTCCTCGTCTTGTTCCTCGTCGTTCTCGGAACACTCTGATCCACTAGCTTCGTCGTCTGAGCGGTCCTAAGAAAAAAAAGGTAATTTTAGTTTTCAGCAAACCTTTTATAGAAAATTGCATATTAAAAGATCCATCAAGATACTAGGAGATTATTTAGTTGTACATTCAATTCATCTCAATTTTCTTACATATTATGCTGTTATCTACTAATAAAGTGGTAATAAAGTATAATGAAGCTATTTCACAGCATAATTAAGTTTGAATTCTAATACAAACTATAACCGTATTAAACTGCCATAAACCGGCTGATGTAGACAAAATCAATTTATAAAACAAAAAGGAAAACGAAAGGTATATTACCCTTTAATTGAACCAGGATTTAAGTACTATTTACAAGAGAGTATATACTTTACGATAGAATATAGACCGAAGCCGATAGTAAATTTAATAACGCGAGCGATATGAGTATTTTTAAAGCCCATCCCTCCCACGCGATCTCTACTCATCCAGAATCTCTAGATATTATCTCTCTCGCTTCCTCATCTCACTCCAGTATCACGGATGCCGCTATAGAGTCGCGTCGGAAAGTAAACAGTTTTACGAGAATACAGAGTCTTCACTTCGCGGCGACGGTGGACCGGCCAATATGTTGCAACTTTTTACGATACTATCTCTCTTGGGCAAATGAAGCGCCGTAAAAATTCCTTTTACGCCTGTGCATTAATAAATCTCTCGACCTCTCGGCGAAAAGTCAGCCGTCAGAAAACGATCGACAGGCATTTTTGCATAAAATCGTGCCGCGTGATTACGGAAAAAAGAAGAGGCGCGTGCGCTCGCGTATGTAGCAGAAGAGAATGAGAGTGGCGAGGCACGTGGAGAGAGAGAGAGGAATAATTGTTTGTACTGCGGAAAGTGTCCCGTGCTGTGCGCCGTGCGCGTGTCTCGGCGAATCGATCGGTCGCGCGCGGGTTAAAGCCACCTCTGGCACGCGTTCTCTCTCTCGGTCTCTCAGCGCGCGGCGCGTCAGGGAGGAAAATAGCGCGTTAAATATTTTACCGCCGTCATTTTGACCCCCCAACCGAGGCTCCCGCCTAATTGCGCGCAAAGCGAGCCGGAGAGAGATTACCCTTGAAATTCGAGAAAATTGCGGCCCTAAAACATCCGAGCGCTGCACACACCTCGTTTCGCGCGTTAAACGTTACTATACGCGCCCGCGTTTAAGTGTATACCACACTCGTTGAGCCCTTGGTTTTCTCTCTCTCTCTTTTTTTTTAACCACGCGTGCTTTATTCCATCATTTTTAAGCTACACTTTCGACGTTCCAAACCTGCGGCTAGCTTTCCTTTGCGCGCGTATTTACTCTGTTCTCGTCGGCTGGGTGATATGTGTATAAGTGAGCTTTCTACGCGCTCTTTAAAGATGGACGTGGCCGCGTCTCTCCTTTTGCTCTTTAAGTATGCACGATTCTCATAATTAACTTTTTTACGTCGGCAACGTTTCCTCAAAGGCTCGACGAGTGTGCGCGCGCTTGTAACACGCGCCGCGGAAAATGCAAGGTTAATTAGGAAATTCCCTTTTACCGACTTCGTTTGAAGTGTTTTATGTCATAATTTCAAAGCTCCGTCGAGGGATGTTTGTTTTACTCTTGGTCTGGTTTTAAGAAAACATTATTTGTTATGTTGGGTGGGGTTGCCGCGTGTGGAGAATGATATAACGTCTGCGTGATGTTTAAAAAGCAACGATTTTAATCAAACGAACGTATCATTTTATTTTCTCGTTTGCCGTATGTTTATTTACGGTGAGTTGCATTTAGTCAAACATCAATGTTGTCGGTGTACTGAAACTTTCGTTTTAGTATCAAATGAAATTATTGCATAGCAGTTTATTTAGTTATAGATTTTTGTATAATTTTATTGATTTAAACGATTAATTTATTTCAATTCGAATCAATTCAGTATAGCTACAAAACTAAATACTCAAATCTACAACAAAAATACCGACTGCTACTGTTCCAAACCCCCGCACCGTCGAGTAAGTATCGAGTCACCGCGAATAATTCGTTCGATCGAGCGGCAAATCCCAAAAGTACAGACTCCTCGCTTTCTCTCTCCCTCGCGGAGCGCGGCCCAAGTACAGCGTTTAATTAAATCAAACGAATCTATCAGAGTTAATATTTGTAAAAAGGAAAGTTGCGTTTATTCAATCTCTCGTCGACTGCGCGCCTCTCGGCCTCTGTTACCGCGAAATCAATAAAGTCAATCAAGCCGACGACGCTCTAGAGCGCTTATATATACAGCTCGCGCGCGGTATATATATATAGCTATATAATCTATATATATGTATGTGTGTATACCTCGGGTTCGTCGCTCTCCTCTCGGCTCTTCTGCTTCTTCAGGATCTCCTCGAGTTTGTCGTACTCGTCCCGCAGACTCCATATTTCTCTCCTGAGCTGCTCGTTCTCCCGGCGCAGCTTCTTGATGTCATTCTGGCCTAAAACAAACACACGCAGCGGAACGTAAGAAGGTGGCTCTCTTATATATTGAGTCTGTATATATATACGTGTGTGCAGGGATACTTGGTGTGGCAAAAAGGCGAAAGATTGATGGAGAAGGACGAAGAAGGAGGGAGAAAGCGGCAGACAGAGTATACGAAAGGTGCAGACGAAAAAATATATCTGGGGGGTGATTAATTGTTTCTTCGTATTTTGCTTCCGACTTATCTGGGGCTTTCCACCTTTGAAGAAACAATTAAGGTGATAGAGAAGCACTTTTATTGAAATAATTCTTCTGGAAAGGTGCAGTTAAAGTAGTAAAAACACGAAATATTAAGGAAATATATACTTTTGACAGAATAATCTATACTACGTACATAATAGTACACTTATATGAAAATTATTCGACATAATTTTAAACTTTACAATATAACTTGGTCTTTCATTCATTTCTTTGCTGCGCAGCATAATTAATTAATTACATTTCTTAATGAATGAAACGTACTATGAAAATTATTCGACATTATTTTAAATTTTACAATATAATGGTGTCTTTCATTAATTTCTTCATTGCATAATTAATTTCATACACAGAGAGAAGAAAATCTTTATATTAAAGGAATGTCATTTACTATAAAGAAACGGACGTTTGGATACAGACAAAACGAATATTCGATTGCAGGTAAATCATATATCTTAATAGTTAAGAAACCATTTCTTTAAAATCGTAGAAGATTTGAATTTCTTAACTATTAAGGAATATTACTTAATTATAAAGAAATATT
>UXGD01003499.1:0-20232 GCA_900474315.1 Torymus auratus | reverse complement strand
GCTTGTCACCTCGACACCTATGTAAATGTTACATGTTTTAAGGGTCTTTGGCCCGTCTAATTAAATAAATAAATAAACTTCAAAGCAAAAAAAAATGATCCTCATAAACTTTTCTCTCCGACCCATAGTTTTCGAGAAAAAAATTCCCACAGATTGAAAAAATCACATTTTTTTCAAACTTTGGGAACTTTTTTCTCAAAAACTACGGATCGCAGGGAAAAATTTATAAAAACAGTAAAAAAAAATCGAAAATATAACATTTTTTTATCCTTGAAAAATGGATTCAGCACACCAAAAAACGAAAGTAACATCAAGGTACTGAGTGAGGGGACCTAAAAGTGCATACTCGACTATCTGTGAAAAGGCGAGATGTTCGAGAGAACGAAGACTGTCAGGGCAGCCGTGCTGGCTCTCTTATATACCCTTGGCCTGCCCGACTTTAGTGCGGGAGTTTCGGTGCCGTGCCACCTAGCGGCGGCGCGCTAACTAGGCTCCTACGATCCGCGCTTTTGAGGCGGAATTCAAATGTTTGATTTTAATAAAACGCTGCTGAAGGTCTTAATAATGATTAATAACAATTCATAATTATTCATATTATAGTGATGGGGAGAGTGGGGCTAATTCGTACACTTTTTTTTGAAGTAGATATCTTTTTTAGTACGAAAATAATTTACTTTACTGAAGTACTAACACTAAGTTTAGTGTAATAACTGACTGAAAAGCTTCTTAGGAATCCTTTATTTTTGTCGATCATTGATCTGTACTCAATAGAAAAAAAAATCGTTTTGTACGAAATAGCCCCAGACCCGAGGCTAATTCGCGGCTATTCTGTATGTGCATTTTAAAATCTTCTAAATCATCATACTGATTATACGTACGAATTAGCCCCGACAGAATTGTACGAAATAGCCCCAAACTGCTGATATTATGAACTTATGAAATTCTCATATGAACTGGCGTAGAGAGAGATTCAACAATTTAATAATTTATCATGAAAGGGATATTGTCGTACTGTATTTTACTGTACTAACACTGATTTATCGGGGGGACATGTAAGAATAATTAATATAAAAGAAGTAGCGATTTACGCCACGAACAAATTCAGTTTCCCTGCGTATAATCCAGTAACACGATCTACAAAATTTTAAGGCAAAAAAAGACGACACCTTTGTTTCTTATTGAAACGAAAATTAACGAAACTTAGGCTTAGAACACCGAAACTATTATTCCACATCTCCAGCTCAATTTGTCAGAAGGCATTCACGCCTAACCGATTACACAAGATAGTCGCAGAAAAAATGGTGTTCAGCCATACTAACCGCGCTTATCGTTGCTTGAGCACGCTCACCGGCTGAAAATGAATTGTTGCGTGAAAATTTATATAATAACAGTATTAGTTCTAACAAAAAATATATGACTTTTATATAGGCCAGTGTACGAAGGTTTGAAATCGATGTTTTTGAGGGAATGGCTATTTTGGGTATTTGATAAAACACACCATCTATATACGATGGTCAAAAATGCAGCTTTTTTTAAGAAGTCAAAAGTTTTCAAACAGACAAAATTGAATAGGCACCGTTTATTAAGGATGAATGATATCGGCTATTATTATACATCATAAGTATTATTTTAGTATCAGTACAAAACATTTTGTATCCATTCGTTTTGATTAACAGTACATTGTGCAACAAGAGGAAAAAATAAGCTATTTCTAGTGAGGGTGAGATGTTCTGCACGAGTCGGAGCCGAGGGCACGGAAGGCCCCAAAGACAAGTGCTGAAAACTTCACCTGAGTCTTTGTTATGGCATTTCAGGTATATATCTAAAATTGTATAACCCTTGTAAGAAAAGATTTTTCACCATACCCTGGCCGAAAGTGCCACTTTCGCTCCCGGCTCAAAAACGCGAATGTGGTACTTTTGGCCCGGGTATGGTGGTGAAAAATAGTATACACAACACGGGATAATGAGGGACACTCCAGAGTACAAATTTGACACTCGAGCCGAAGGCGAGGCAATTTACACCTGCTCTGGACTGGCCAACTATTTACCTCCCTTGTTGTGTAATGTACTAATTTCAGTCGAAAATTGATTCCATGACTGCGCTTTAATTAGTAAGTATGTAAGACAATTACAACAATAAAAAATACGGTGCCCATCAAGGGTCTCGAGAATTTTAATCGATGTGGGATTCGCCATTTTCAACTACGAAGAATTTAACGAGGGAGACCTCAACACTGTGAAGAAAGAAGTAACTACCGGGTAATGGCAAAAAGTGAGGCGGAATGCTTCATAGCCAGAAAAAATAAGAAGAAGAAGAAGATAATCCTAGTCAGTACTCATGGGTGACCACGTTTTTTTCTGCAACTATCTCGTGTGATCGGTTAGATGTTGAATTGTCTTAGACAAATTGAGCAGGAGATGTGGATAAATACAGTTTCGGTGTCTAAGCTTACGGAATGTCACCTAGACATCCAAAATGAATTATTTTAATACACCGATCAGCCCGGGTTGGTTTTCTTAATTAGGTTTAATCTTATTACGTGTAGATAAATAAATTATATTTGAATGTAAGAATATTTCAAACAATTCATAAAGAATAAACAACACACAACAGAAATTGGTATTCAACAAATAAATCTTACCTGAATAGCGTAGCACATTCCATAAATAATATCCGAGTTTCCGTCAAAGTAGTAACGCCCAAAGAATGGATACTTTCTTTTTCGAACGGGACCCTTCAGATCCATTAATGGCATAATAAAGTACATTATCGCAACGGAAAATACAATAAAACCATAGTTAGTACTATGGTGTCGAGCTTTGACTGTTAAATGATACATGATATCTTTATTTTGCTGATAATCTGACATTTTCATTACTTGAATCCAATTCGAACGCATAATTTGCAGGATTTCCTTAGAAACATTAAAAATGATAATAAAGATAATAATAAAATAATTCAATTATAAACACAAATACTACCGTACCTTAAAAATATTCATTGATTTTAAAAAATTGAAAATTTTGATCATAACAGCAAAAATAAAAACGTTTGACAAAAAAGTTTCAGTATTTGCATCAATGTCTCCCCATAAAGTGTATATATCGAACCATTGAGGAATTATTACAAAAAGCATGAGAATATATATTAAAAAAAGATGAATTTTTCGTAGCGATGTATACAAAAGCTTAGTATCATTTCTAAAAGGCCATAATCCTATCCATAACAATCCAAGTTTATTCAAATATATGCAATCGTCAAATTTTTTTTCAATATCAAAATCCGTCTCCAGCTTCGTTAATCGGGTTACCTTCATTATCGAGAATCTGTGATGCCACTATCACAATGGTTGCGATTCTGTTAAGAGATAGTCCAAATATCCTTTACACTTGCTGGTCTTCATGTTACTGCCTCATCCGACATCCATTAGCGACGTCGATCGATCAGCCTCTTAACAATTCCCTCTACAACTGTCGTTTAATAGTCTCCGCTTATTGTACAATAGCTCGCAGAATAATTAAAGGGATTTTCATTCGAGAAAAAGAAAGGTAGAAATACGGACAACTAGATAATGACTACCACAAGCAGATAGAAATTAAAAGCCTTACGCCATAATATTCTCAGCCACTTAAGTTCCTATGACCAAGACATTCAAAAGCCTCTTATGTTATTCATTTCCATTGATCGAGCTATCTATTATACTTCTGCGATGAAAAGCAGCTAAATTGCTGTTGCTATACTTTGTAAGAAACGCTCCTACTCATTACACCAGTTTGGATGATTGTCGACTATCTGCTGGCTCTTCGTACGTATGATTGCACGTCGCGCTCGTCACAGACAATTTCTTGAAAACTCGGAGAATTCGCTTTTCTATTCATTGAGAGAGTTACAACTCTCACATTGATTACTTGATTCAATATTCTCATTTTAGCATATTTATATTCATTATGTATAATGATGAAATTTGTCGTCGTCGGCATTGCCACTGCCATTGCTGTTGCCCGCAGAAAGTTTTTGAACATGTTTACTATTTTTTAGATTTAATAATACTGAAATGGCAAAAAAACGTAAAAAGATCTGAGCAACAAGAATAATATAAATCGTCATATTCCTTTTGACGTGGAGATATTTACATATAAAGTACTTATATATTTACAGAATAGCCTCCAATAATAATGGACACATTAATATTTATTGAAATTAAAAAATTTTGACAACATATAGCAATCGGAAGCAATGGCACGAAGTAGTATTATTACTTAGAATCATACGCTATATTAAATTATAAAAATATAAGTCTCATTAATATATTTTTATAGAGATGAAGAAAACGATATGGATAAAAAGTGAAGTTGGAACGATGATTTTTTTAGAACGAGGCAGTCGTACAGATGAAGTCTGACAGGAATTTGTAATAACTACATATTTAAGTATTCAAAGTAATAAAATGCTCTTCGACTTATTTTCTTCTTCATGTTCGTATAATTTGCTCTGTCGTGTACACTTGCTGAGAGGTTGTCACTACTGCAGATAATGAGTTCGCGGATATTTTACACGTATAATATCATTACTTACTAAAGACCACTTTGGGCAAGTGGTCTGCCAACATCATCAAACTTGGGAAACATCAAATTTTTTAATCAATTATGACAACATCCACAATTTATAAACTGTTCAGGTGATTCTACCTATACGCACAGCTGTTACCGAAGATTGCAGGAACCCTTCTTTTTTTCATTTAGTTTCGAATTTTGAGAAAATATCTTTTTCATTCGCTATAGATTCAGTAAAGAATTATACAGCGTGTCAGACGAGGTCGGATATTTTTTCTTGAAATTAAAAATCGAATGAGAAAAACGGGTCCGCAATAGACCTCAAGGCTGCGAGCTCACATCGCCTGATGAATAATTTTATTAAAAACATTGATCAAGTAATCTAATAATTCTCATATTGGTTTCGTACGAGGTGTAACGAGGGGAAACTAGAGTTGTCGATTTACTGCCACGCCAAATAATTTTAACTATTATTCGTAGTTGCGCACATGCTTCGTTTTTGAACTGACGATTAATAAAAAAAAATATTTGATCATCGTAGGAACTTTAATACGTTATAGCATGTCACGGTCACAAAAGTACAATGTTATTATAGGGAGAATATCGACAAGATTCAGACTCGGTGATATGGAGGGGAAGGGGAGGGGGTGTAGGGGGTATGTAGTATCGAGTAGTTTTCATCAAAAGTGTGTAAACAAAAAATATAATGATGCATCGTCGTAAGCACGTATATACTAAGGGTGTGTATATATACGAGTCCGCATATACAGTCACGTTTGAGTATGTACGCACGAAAAAACAGCCATTTTGACCTTCGAAATGGCTTTTTATTCTCCTGCGTATACGCAAACGCATCCGTATGCGGACCGATGTACACACCCTGACAGCAGCGGCTTTGTCCCGATGCATCTCTGGCTGCATGCGCAACAATGACGAAAAAGCGCGGCAAAAAGTTGTAAGAGAGTCACGCATGGTTCCCAGTTTTAATGCGTAAATTCGCGTTCACTCAAGCGGTTCCGCATAGTGGCAAACGACTCCCAAAGGTCTTTATCCCCCCCCCTCCCGACCCCATCGTTTATTATTCCACCTCATGTTCTACTGAAGCTCCAGAGCTCTGTCTACTTCGCTACATCTTTTCATCGACTCGCCTGGGGGGCTTCCCATTGCAGTCCGGGATCCGTTCGACATTTACGGATTGACGCGTATTATAATATATACGTATATATATACGAGGGAAAAAGGAACAGTAATGGGAAGTGGTCCCGAATAACTAAAGACACTGCATGATCAAAGAAATACTTTAATTATCTTATTCTTTATCGACAATTAATTACAATATACATATATGTACATATATATACATATACTACAATGTACATATATGTATGAATTTTCTCTCTACATATATACAACGTTCGTGACATCCTTCAATTTATTTATATAATACAGACTCGTACATTTTTGCCCGAACTTTCAGGACTCTTATAGGATAAAATAAACTCTAAATATGAAGGAGCATCGAATTTCGAGTAAAAAAGTAAAGCTAAACTCTACATGTGTATTGAAAATATATGCTAGGCATTTCCGCATGGAAAACTAAAAAATAAATAATAAATTTCAACAATTTTTAATTTGTACTTACAATTTACATGTCATATTATATAAATATGGCATTTTATCACTATTTTTCTTTTCGTTATTGCTATATATGGGTATGTATACCGCGTCTTATGAGAAAAACATATAATTTATACGTACGTAAATATTTAATCTTACATAAATAAAACGGAACGAGAATTAAACTATTAGGAATAACGTACAAGATAGGTTATATCCTAATGACCACGCTTGGTTTAATACAAAGCGACGTTTGATTTATCGAGCTTTGTGTTTTGATATTTACAAAAGAGGGATTATCTCACAGCAAAATCTAACAACTACTCGAATGTTTCGTAATAATAAAGAATAAATAGGATTCGAACGTGTCTAATTAATACTAGTCAATGGTAAAAAGAAAATTGGAACAGCGTGTGATGTTGACAGTAAAAACAATAAAAACAATAATAGTGTCATAATTCGAATAAGAAGTATTAAATCTGTCTACGAGCAGTATTAAAAATAAGAAAGCTGGAGGGAAGGGGGAGATGACGAGTTAGGTACCACCCGGTTGCACCTGCTGAGTATAAAAACCAAAAGGCCTGGAGGAATCGCTTGCTGAGGCGCTGCTGTCCGCAGCTACGGAACTCGTCGCCGGCTGATTGCTCGTCACCGGCTTCGGTTGTACCCTAATCGGTACTGGTAGCCCCAACTGACCAGTCGATTTCTTCGAATGGTGCATCGAGTGCTGATGACTCGTCGCACGGTGGCCCTGATTTCCAGGCCCATTGGGGCGGAGCCGCGGCCTGCCCGGACCCCGCCGTATCCCACTCGATTTGTGGCCACTACTAGATGACAAACTCGTGTGGCTCAGTTGTTGTTGTTGTTGTTGTTGTTGCTGTACTTGATCTTGACTTGCTGACGGTTCTGCAAGCCCTGCAAGTACAGTTATACGAGGCGACGACTTTAATTTTCAACGCTAGAGCCAGCTTCTGCTTAATCAGAGCTTTCGCTCTGCTTAATGATGTTATTTATGGAGAAAAAAAACATTAAGGATCGAAGTTAAGCGATGACAGTCTTACGTCAATTATACTTGTTAATCCAAATACACTTTGAAATAAATGGATAGAAAAATTAATATTCCTCACTGCGTATTGGTTCAAGCAATTTAATTCAATCGAAAAGCACACAAATAAAAAACTTTTGTGAGTCATACTCCAGCATTCATGAATTATGTAATAGGGATTTTTATGATGATGCATAATATTATGTGTACACGTGCATAAGAATTATTGATGAACTTTGGTGAAGTTACTGCGCTGTGCTGTTTTCAATTTCGGAGCTTCAGAAAATATTAGCCAAGGGATGCCAAGGCTAATTACAGTGAAATTCTCCAGTTTATTCGTCGAGTATATGCAGACTGGCAGGAAAAAAAGGAACAAAAGGCTTTTCATACCGAGCCAAAGCAAAAGGGAAGATCGAAAGCGTCGAGGATGAAATGGGAGGGGGGGGGTGCAGAGGACAGAGTGCCGTCGAGTAAAATAACGTGTTCGAATACATATAGATTGTCGGGCGCCGGTTCGTACGGTACCTAGCCGTGCCTTATCGTGCCGCAGGCTCGCGACGACGACGGCGAAGCTTTCTTCGTTTCCCTTTCTTATCTGCCTCCTCCTCCCCCCAACAACTGGCGCACGCGAAGAATGCAATTTTCATGTCTTGAGCCCTTTTAACTATATATCTCGTCTGCCTCGAAAGCGAATTCGCTCAGGCCTACGACTCGCGCGCGGCGGGAATCGTTTTTCTTTATTTGTACACTCTCCAATGGGGAAACGCAATGGCGCACGTACACGTGAAAGAGGTAGCGCGAGAGAGGCCGTGCAAGAGAGCGGTGGCAAGTTCCAAAAACTTAAGAAGAGCATCGATCGCAGCTGCCGCCGCTGCCACTGCCGGCGTCTCCGCTTCGCACCTGCTATTATGCGTATCTGTGTGTGAGCGCGCGCGCGTACTCCTGCCTCATGAAAAGAGCCATTTTCTTCTGCTATAACGCATCACGTATACGTACGCGCTTGTCAACGAATAAGTGTAAGCACTCGATGTCCCGATTTTCGTTCAAATCGCTCAATTTTTTTTTCTGTCGCTTCGCTTGCAAATTTGACATTGCTCGCATCAAGATCATTTCGGAACCAATGTTCAATTGACGTTTTAGAATTATTATCTTATTTAATCTGGAATTTTCATTAATTATCTTACTCGTTTACCCTTCATCAAGTTATCTACTTATTCCATATATGAGACATACTCATAATCATTCAGGAAACATGAACATTTGATAAGAATAACAAACTTTTTAATCTTGATATATCTATAATTGATCCTACATTGTCCATACTTTTGTAATAGTTAATGCTTCCTTACGATACTCAAGCGATTTGTACCGCATTAATTTGAAAATATTATATATTGTTAACAGCTTCAGTTGATAAATATTTGAATAGAATATTTCATTGTTAAAAACAATTCGTAAATATGAGACTATACAGATAATGCAGCATTCATAAAACTACAATTCAAATCAAATTGCTAGCACGCAAGAGTTTATATTACAGTTAAATAGAAAACTTCCGCGGGAAAATTTAGTACAGTAGTCAAGTGCAGCCTAAAATTTTTTTAAAGAATCAAGCTAACTGGATATTCTTAGTTATGCTTGGTATTTCCTTTGAATCACAATTTGTAAATTCAAGCTAGGTATTATTCGTGAGAAACTTTATTTAGACTGATTTTTTGTAATCATCCTCAATTAAAAGAATAAGTATTTTCAATATATTGACTAGGCCAACACGTGGCCTGCATATTGTCAATATTTTGCTCATACTATGTGGAATATCTGACTCCGGCGACATGGCATTATATTGCTCATATTTCATCCAGATATTACCCACATAAGGCTCATGTTTTAACAACAGCTAATATATTGCTAATACATCATCAACCCTTTAGGGAATATATTGACTATACTATTTTTACGCTGGGAAGCGCTATTATTGAAATTAAAAAGAAATGATTTTTAACTGCAATCGATATATTTTTTGTTATTGATAATTAATCTTATATTTGCTTTTGACTAGAAAATAAAGGTGTAATGCTGATCAATAGAATTATATTCTTTGTGGTGTTGAAAGCCTCCGAAATCCACACGAAAGCCAGCGCCTGGTATCGATCGATTTGGAAAGAAAAGTATCTCTCACTCTATAATAACAGCAATTCAAAAGGGAAGCGCGAAGCAGTGTGAGGGGGATGAAAAGGAGCAAATATATGGGGGCGAATCGGTCCACGGGGTCAGCTCGTCTGCGAACGAGCGCGCGCACACATGTGCTCGCAAGGGAATTTTTCTAGTGTCCTGGATATCCCCTTGAGAAACGAAGCAAGTGCTGATGGAAGGGTGTTGCGATGGAGAGAGAAAGAGAAGGAGAGAGAAAGTAGGAGAGAGCTCTGCAAAAGAATTACACCGCAACCCCAAGTGTGAGTATAACGTTCCCTCGTAATTTAGAACGCGCCCGCGCGAAATCCTTCCCAGCTGTTGGCTTTTGCAAGCGCTGCTCAGCAACATAATCATTATCGTCTGTGTGCGCAAGCGATGTTCTTTTCCTTTAGAAACTTCATGTCGAATCGGACCTCAATATATTATTATGATGAAATGAAAAAAAGCCATTAATTCGTGTTGTATCAATTTTTTTATCCTTTTATCTTGCAATAATTTAAAACGTTTTATAAATAAATAAGCTTCATGTTAATAGTATTAATAGTATTCTCGCATATCTAATTAAATTGGATTTTTCGAGTCCGTCACTTGCACAATGCTACTGAATTTTACACCACACACTCATCACAGCGCAACGTCCGCACATTAAGTCTAATTATTTGTTCCTTAAAGAGAACGAAAAATTCGGTTAATTAGGAAGAAAAAAAATAATAGAGCAGGAAAAAAAATGGCAAAGATACAGAAAGTTAAGTTTACATAAATAGATAAGCCGCTTACCATGGGAGCCAGAGCTAGAGTTAGCCACACTCGCGAATCCTCCCGACGAGCTCAATGTTGTCCCCGACGTAGCTGTCGTAGTTGCCAATCCTTTAGAATGATGCGACGATTGCAGCATCAACATACTCCTAGCTTTACCGCCAATCGGACCGCCCCGTCGCGAGCCCCGTGGTCGTCCGCGTTTGGTCACCCCGCGTATGGTCGTGCGCATCCTGATATCACCACTGCCGCTACCAAAGCTCAGGTGCTGACCGAACGTTCGCTGCTGCCGGTTGCCCGAGATATCGGCGCGGCTATACTGGAGGCTCATAGAGGCCGAGGGATAGGGGCCCGTCACAGGGCCGTCCACGTCAACGACTAAGCCCTCGTTGCTCGTTTCGTCCTGCGAATGGTAAACACGGTTAGTAATCTCGCGATAAAAATATATCAGGTGGGTATACATAATCGGATTAGTTGACGGACCTCGGACTTGGCGGGACTGTGGGCTCCCAACTCGTTGTCCGAGTGTTTCTGATGATTGCTATTGCCGAGAGCATGATGCTGAAAGCTCGCAAACTGGTCCTCGTGTGAATTCACGACCGTCTCGCAGCCGCTCTCGTCGGAGAAGAATCTCTTCGCCTCGTTCTATAAAAAGTCTAATCATTACGTTGAGCTCACGCAGTCACCTGTGTATGACTGTGTACATGTTGTATATAAAATGTAAAAATAATGCCGTGAATGATGGGAGGGAAAGGAGGAGAGAAAGAAAAGGGTATGGAAGTATATCGAAGGGGGCGCGCTAGCCTTACCTTGACCGGAAGCGCGGTTTGCTTCCTCTTCCGGTCCCTCTCCTTGTGGTGTGGGCTTGCCTCGGCGGCAGCGGCTACGGCGACGGTGGCGGCAGAGGCCGCACTCGCCTTGGCCGCTCGGGCCTCCTCGGCGTGCTGCTTTCTCTCCTCGCTTCGTTGGCTGTCTGTAAGCAAGCCGTATACCATGGTTATAGTACGCGCACCACGAGTGAAGAACGGCGCATCGTTAAAGGTGCCGACGATTATACATTTCGACAAAAATCAAGCCGAGTCCGATGCTCTTTCAACGCTTGCGAGGATTCGTATGAAAATTTATGACTCCTTCCTATAGAGTGTTTTCATTTTTTCATTGATCCAAAAAAGAGCGACGACAGACGGATCATGATCAAAGGTTTCTTATGATTTTAGTCAATTTTTATCCTCGATGTAATAAGTAATCACGTGTGCATTAAGTACGCGAACCGGAAAATTTTAATGAATTGTGGTAATCATTATTTATGTTTGAAATTTCAAGCAAGTCTTTGCCTCCAATGTTTTCCTTACTCAGGTAGGCAACCGATTGGCTAATAACAATATAAATGAAGACGAGCTCGGTTTCAGTTTCCGTTTCCGAGAATAAGAGTACCCACTTAAAATCATACACGCATGCGCGCACACACACACACCACATGCGTGCAAGTGACACGCGCTGACACAAGTGTCGAGTAGCCGGCGATTCTTTGGCAGTCGCTGCAGATACTTTTCTTTCAATATAGTTCTTTTTTCGTCGTATTACATTAACGAATCCACTTACATTTTGCTTCGATCTCCTCGTCATCGAGCAGTAGAGAGACCACCTCCTTTGGCTTCAGCGTGTCCGGCTTGAAATTGCCTCCGCTAATCACCATGCGTTGTATCTGCGACAGGAGAACGAGTTAAGAGTAGTATGTTAACTTGAGAGCTTACTGTGTTGCTTCGCTCGAGGCAAAAGAGGAACTGATAAGGCAGCTTACCTCGCTTTTTTCTCTAGCTCTCTGTAGGATTCGTTCTTCGATCGTGCCTTTGCAGATTAGTCGATAAACCGTTACCTGCTTCGTCTGTCCCAATCGATGAGCACGATCCATTGCTTGCTGATCAACAGTAGGGTTCCAGTCGCTGTCGTAAAATATTACCTAACAACCGAACAAAATCGACATTTCAATCATTCAAGACGTTTGTCAAGTTTGGAAATTAGTATCACGGCTACACGGATAAAAGCTTGAGACCGAATTTTGAATTCGTACTCAAGAATCAATGTGCACGTACCGTATCCGCAGCCGTGAGGTTGATTCCCAAACCTCCAGCTCTGGTGCTCAGCAGAAAGACAAATATATCCGCCCTGAAATACAAAAGATAAAAATCTTTTTTCTACGTCCGGTAACGCTGCAATTCCATTCATGAATTAATGTTATTCATTCAAGTTTTTGTGCTTAGTTAATTCATTCTAATCAGTTTAGAAGCCTCACATTTTTTCCTTCTCCTAGTACTGTAATTATCAATTGATGCACTGAGAAAAATAGTGCAGTAATAAAAATTACTCTTTTTTACAGTAAACGTGGGACATACTCATTTTCTCATGAAAATTACTACAATTTATAGTAAAACTTGCTATTTATATAGTAAATTTTATAAAATAATATCAATTTTTACTATAAATTTTAGTAACTTTCATAAAAAATATAAGTTTGTCCCACAGTTACCATCGAAAATAGTATTTTTTCTCCATGCGGAAGAATAGACGAATAGAGCTCAATTAGCCTTTTTGAATATTCTTACAATGCGAGAGAAAAATTCTCATATAACCGATAACTCAATACTACATTTTTCAGGAGACATATTTTCAAAAGTATCCTCAGAATATTAGAACTGACAAATTCTTATTCAAGACAAATGTCTTAACTGTTGAACAGAACGTCACTTTTTTGGATAAATACATCTATATATAAAACTGAAAATTCGTCTACCACTAAAACATTTTTTAAACCAATTGCTTTCAAAAATTATAATAAGTAACCCTATGTTCGTTTTCGTCCTTTCTTATTATCAAGCATCTTTTTTACGAGTATGATGCAGCCTACAAGAAATTAAATAGTTACGTGGATTATTATATATTTTGTTATTTCCTTTCAGTTAATAATTTTAATTTATTTATAAGACGGACTAATAATTGTTAACCAGTTTGTCTTATAATTAGCTTAATATTAATTAAATATCATGCTAAAATATTGTTTGTTTCTATCAAACCGGTCTAAAATGGAATTTTAAATACAACATTTATTATTAGCACTTGTATAATAACAAATAAAATAAAATATACCTTTTCTGGAAATCAGCAACCATATCACGACGATCCGAAATTTTTGACGATCCATCTAATCTCATAAAAGTATGTTTTCGATGATACATATATTCCTAAAGATGACAATTCTTTATTGAGATATATTTTTATAAACTTAAGGAATTATTTGTATAACTTTCAGTTACTGACCTCTAACAAATCTATCATTTTCGTCATTTGCGAATAAATTAAAACACGATGTCCTTGTTCCTTCAAACGTTTCAAAAGATTATCTAGTACAGTTAACTTTCCTGCATCCGTTACTAAGGTTTGTTTGTCTACAGAAACCAAATAATAATTCATCTTTTTTATTTTAAAATTATGATAAATTGTTGCTAATTTATTTTTAAACAAAAACTAAATTTGAATTTTATTTTTGAAAAATAATCAAATACCTGGTACTGTTATATTAGACCATCCATGTAATGGTTTACATGCTGCTAAACCTCCAACTTGCAGATACGAAAATTGAGTTGGAAGTGTAGCGCGTACGTGTAGTCGATTGAACGGTAAACTCTGAGCTACATCACAGCCAAGCCATAGAATTCTTTTTCCAAATAAACCTCCGCATTCCTCATGCCTCTGCCATGCTCGAGCAGCCGCACAATAGCTGATATAAACTTTCCTTGAACTAGTTATTACCTAAAAATAAATTATAACATTTGTAAGTTATAGATTCATAAAATAGTCAAAAATGTAAAGCATTATAAATCAAAGTAAAAAATGATAAATAAAACTATTAGATGTATACCTTGGGGATTTTATCATAAAGGAATGAAGGTATCATTGTCTGCTGACAGTGCCTTAAAATTGGTGGTCTTGGTGTATGTGGATGTTCAGGTAATAATGGAACTTTCAGATCGTCACCTTGCTCAAACTTAATAGAGCAAATTGGTCTTTGGAACTTAATGGGATGATTTGCTTTCTTACTACTACGAAGTATCCTATGAGCAACTGTTTCAGGCATTGAATGTATAAAATGGGTGGTATGAGTATATACAGCTTCTCCACAAAGAATTTTTTTCGTAAACAGTAAGTCACTAGCCGTTTCAGAAGATATATTTAATTTTTCACATAAAAGCCACATAATGTTTGGGGGTATAGAACCATGATCTGTTGACCAGTTCTCCCAATGCTGTTTAATTTCCACGACTTTCGACAACTTCCAAGCATGCCAAAGCCTTTAAAAAATAAATTTATTAGTTTAATTTTTTATAATTATAATTTTATGATTATTATTTATTTTATAATACCTGAATAAAATTCCAGTGATGAAAACACTATTGATTTCTGCAGGTGATAAATTACTAAACCGACTAAATGAAACAAAACACTCGTTCAATCTATTATTCTCGCTATATAGTGCTCGATGAATGTACTCAGTAGCAAATATAAAAAATTTATTATACAACAAATGTTCTTTGGACGGGTCAGTTGAGCTCAAGATATCTGCCTTATATAATAGAGATGGTAATTCTAAAAGCTCCGTGCGCATAAAGTACGGTGACTTGGCATCTCGACGTTCGAAAAGTTCTGGGTGATTGCAAACCTAAAATGATAGTGGACGCAAAATTACATTAGGTTTTTTTTATTTGAAATTTAGATTGTAATCAAATGAAGTTATTTAATACCTTCCGGAACTGCATGACTAGATTCATCAAATTTGATGTAAAATTTTTATCGTTCGTTGCACTATCACCAACAGTGTAATGAAGTAAATCTTCAACTCTTATCTTCGTTTTTAAGGCTATAAAATAAAGAAGATACCAAATTTTCGATAAAATCATTTGTAAGATTATTTTAGTTATTTAGATAAAATATCCTTTATACCTGTGTATAGTAATTTTTGTCTTGTCGTAAGTGGGCAGTATACCATGACTTCAATCTTGTCAGATAATTCATTTTCTACATCTTTTTTTATTCTTCTCAACATGAAAGGTTTTAAAATCATGTGTAATCTTGACAGGTGTTCTGAAAGTAATAAAATAAAATAAAAAAAAAGAATGCATTTAGGTAGAAAACGTGAATGTGTATTATTAAAAACCTACTCTCATCGATTCCAGTTTTATTTTCTGCATGACTTTCAATGTCTTTAGAAAACCACTCATTAAATTCATCATGTGAATCAAACAATGTCGGCATGATAAAATGAAGAAGAGCCCACAATTCTGCCATACTGTTCTGAATTGGTGTTCCACTGAGTAATAGACGATTACGACAACTAAATCCCAGTAAAAGTTTCCACCTCATACTACAAAATATGAGTTGTTAAAGATTATTTATCCTTTAATAAACTTTGAAGATTTAAAAACTTGATTAATTGTCGACAATTACCTGCTGGTGCTTTTTATAGCTTGAGCCTCATCAAGAATCATGTATTGCCATTTTATCCTGTTAAAATACTTATAATCTGTAATAACTAACTGATAACTTGTAATAACAACATGAAAAGATGCTTCTTTAGTATGTAAATCTTTTGTATCCCAAAATTGTCTTAATATTTTACGCTCTTGAGGGTTACCCCAATAAGGGACAACTTTGAAAACTGGAACAAATCTTGCCATCTCTTGCTGCCAGTTGTGCAATGTTGAAGCAGGAGATATTATTAAAAACGGTCCCCAAACAGCTGTAAATTATTACAAAAATCTTTGATATATATATATTACATATGTGCTATTACAACAACTAATGGACAACTTACAATATTTTTCTGCAATATGACACAAAAAAGCTATTGATTGAACAGTTTTTCCTAAACCCATTTCATCAGCTAAAATTCCACTAATACCCTACATAATGAAATAAAACATTCTGTAACTGCAGTGTAATGAATGAGTAAAAGTTATGAATTCTAAAATTATATTTAACCTGATCATAAAGATTAGCAAGCCAATTCATGCCTTTTAATTGATATCCCTTTAAATTTCCTTTGAAGATCGAAGGTTGAGGATGTTCTAAATTTTCTGGGGTATCACTTAATCTTAGTTCTTGATTTGTTGATGGATCAAACTGCCTAGTTCTCGCTTTTTCACTGTCAAATGCATCGATGGCATTTTTCTTAGCTTTTTGTTTCATGACTTCACTGCAATGTTGTAAAAGTAGATATAATGAAATATGAAAAGTATATATGCTCACATAAGAGTCAAAATATAAACCTGTCGTAATCATCTATTCCAGCAAGTCTAGGATTTTTTTCCTCATCCAATTGATTCAATATTCGTAATTGTTCTTCAGGAGAAGCTTTTCCCAATTTACGTGACATGAAATGAGCATACAACTCAGTTTGTGTAATTAAAAAATTTAACTTCCTCTGTTGACGTTTTGCTTCAATTAATTCAACATCTAGTTTTCGTTGTTCTTCAGCTTCCTTTTCTAGTCTTCTTCTCGTTTCTCTCTCGACGCGATCATACCGCTTCCAATAAGATTGCATTTCTCTTGTTAATCTCTTTGCTCTCCATATTGTTTCTTTCATATTTTTTTGTGACTAAAAAATATTTTATCAATATAGTGTCAGAATTAGTTGGTATGAATTGGAGAAAAATTATTTTTTAATTTATTGTAAATACAGTTAAAACATACTTGCATTGCTTTCTGTCTCCAGTACTTCATACAATGCTGAGCTACTTTCTTACAACTGATGAGCATCTCTTTATGATTATTTATTTTTGCTCTCTGCACTTTGCCAAGTTCTTTCTTAGACATCATTACCCAAATCTTACGTCTTCGAATTGCCATTACTTCTGGACTTTTATTATTATATTTTTTTCGACCTCGTCCTCGTGGTTGATGTTTCAAAACCATTTCTAATTCTGATTCATCTAATTGGTCTTGTGGCATGCTTTTGTCCCAATTATCATCAGAGTACTTCTGTTCCTTCAAAATAACGAATAATTTTAATAATTTTATTTTAGTTATTTATTTTATTTATCACTATTTCAATATTAAACATAAATAAAAAAAATTACTTTGCCGTCATTAGGTGCTTTGTGGTGTGTAGCTTTTTCCTTCTTTACTTTAACTATCTTTTTTTCTGGCTTTTTCTCTTTTTTCTTTTTGTTCCCAACAATAAGTTTTTGATGCTCAGGAAATCTGTCATAATTGGATACTAAGCCTGATCCATAATACTGATACTGTATATTCTGTATAATAAAAGTAACAATTAATGATAAACGTATATTGGTATATAAAATGAATAGCATAAACCTTTTATACCTCTGGTTTTTGGTAAAAGCGAGCCTGATATTTCTTTTTTAACATATGAAATTTCAACATATCTTGAAAATCTTCTTCTGTGATAGAACTATCTGAATCTGACTCTGAGGAACTATCAGATCTGTCACTCAATAAAATATCCTGTAGCCATCTTCTCTCTTCTCCGACATTACTCATATTGTACAACCGAAGTTTATTATTTCTTTTTTCTAAAATAAATAAAGGTAAAATTGACAATTGTTTTGATATATCAGGGTACCAATTTCTAATTGATAATTGTAAAACAAACCTTCTTTCTGAGATATCAGTTCATTGAGATCTGCTTCAGAATCAGCAGATTCATCCTCTGAAGATTCATCATCTTCACTAAAATGAAGAAAAAACAAATTGAATAGAAAAAAAGATATGATTTTCTTAGTATTATAAATGTGGTAGAAAAAGAAATAGTACCTGATTTGATCTCGAAACATTTGATTGACTTGACATAAAAATGGTTGCATGTTCAAGCTACGCTCCAGGCGTTGCAGATGCAGCGGAGCAGCCATCTCAGCTTCCAGTCCCATTGTTCGAGTGTGGTCGGTCATAACAAGAGAGATCTTGAAAGAAAAACATTTATTACTGTTGCATCACAAGAGTAGTATAACGAAGCAATAGTGAACTCTTGGGTGAAGAAGTTGTAAAGCCTTTATAAAGAAAAGAGGAGGCTAACAAAGTTATAAGTAGCTAAACAAAGTTAGAGCATAAGAAAGATGCAATAAGCATGTAGAGGAAAATATGCACGTGATAAGTTTGTTTATCGAGCATCGGCTAGGTACGTGTGCCGGACCGCCTTACCGCGGGGGCAAAGATAAGTTAAAACTATTGCCGAGATCACGTACACAGCAAACGCTGATGCCTTTGGCTTTTCCATTATGTAAGGTGAAAGCCGCACGATATCACGACTGCTATGAGACCCCCCGATTGGATTATATCAAAGAAATTCACCTTTCAGCTTGGTTATCACAAGCGAGCCGCCGCGTTGATCAGTCGTTGAGCGTGTGATTGTCCCGGGGCGCGGTCACAACAAATCGCGCTGGCTTACAAGTCACATTGAAATGGGATATGCCGTCGGACGGGAAATACATAATGCGAGCGGCGGACTCGCAGGCGCGAGCATTTGCCGTGCCATAAAAGCAGAGCAGGGATAGGGCATATTGGTAGCCACCATATTTGTTTTCAGTAGATGGCACCACTTTCCAAGCACAATAAGCTCACTGCTAGCTACTATAACGCTAAGTATAAAGTTCAACTGTGACAGCGCTCTCTTCCAAATCGCGGTCGTTCCAAGACTCACCCGAGAGTTTCGAGTTCCGAGTTCCGAATCCGACTCCCAACTCCCGCGCTGCGAGTATGCGACTGACAAAAAGCAGGCAAAGACAGTGGTCCGTTTCACCGCTCCGCTGGATTTTCCGGTTCCGATGTCTCTAATCGGATCTTCGCTACATTCAAATTATTCAAATCAAACTACCTATAGGTGTATGTGTATAAGTATAGCTTAACTATTATAGTTTTATATTTTTTTTAGACTTAGTGCTTCATCGGCCCTCGTGCCTCTACTTTTTACCAAAAAACCAAAAACTTTTCTTCGCAGAAACTATACGATTCATGCGATGTCGAAGCCGTATACTTATATCGTATTTTAGACTTTTCTAATAAATCGTTAGTTCTTATTTAATAATTTTCCATCACTTTTACTTATGCTTTATGCATATATAATTTGGTTCTCGTATATAGACGTGATGCAGCCCACCCCCATGTTAACTCTCGAACCGACAATGATGTAAGTCATGTAACCGCTTGAAAGTTTTTTTCAATCGATAATATTTGATAATAATAATAATAGGGAAGGTCCAGTTGATTTTTACTGAAATTGACTGGTGCAGAAGGCATTAAAAATAAGCAAAAACATGTTATTTTCTATTAAGGACGTTTTCCCAGAAAACGATTTTCTTGCGATTTTCCTGAAAGTTGCCGAGAACGTTTGATTTTGTGTCCTTAGAACATGGTTCAAAGCCCAACATTCATAGCGGTATATTCAAAATAGAAATATTTGGCTTCAAAGTCAAATATCATCCCTATCTAAACTCGTTTGAAATATAAAAAAAAAGTTATCTTTGTGGTTTTTTTCAACTGTAAGGCGTAAAACTAGAAATGAAGAGGAATAATATGGCACAATTTTCAATATGGCCAGCGATATTGATTTCAGAGACATAGCAACATAAAGAAAAACTTCATGTTATTTGTATATCTGTATATTGACGGCTGAGCGGAACAACGTCCTATCTCGCCACGCGGTCGAAGAACGTCCTATCTCACCGGGCGGTTGAAGAACGACCCATCTCGGCGCTTTTACGGCCAGTACGTGGCCAGTATATACGGCGAGATACAACTTCGTCCGCGCGGGGAGATGGGTCGTTCTTCAACCGCCCAGTGAGAGAGGACGTTCTTCAACCGCCCAGTGAGATACGACGTTCTTCGTCCGCTCACACCGTGTAAGTAATATTTATTTAAATATCGTATTGACACCTTATATCTTACACTGACATTTTTTTTATTTTTGAAGTGATGTAGGTACACTGAGAGAAGTTTAGGGTGCCTCCCGTACTTGCTAGTAGCGCTGATTTCCGAAACGTACACAAAGATTCGTCC
>UXGD01003498.1:0-20239 GCA_900474315.1 Torymus auratus | reverse complement strand
ATATTTGATCTTTTGCTTAAAAAATGTATCTAATTATCTTATCATTTAAACTAATTAAAACTACATCAAATTGGAAAATAGCGTTCATAACGTCAAAAACAAAATAGTACGCGCGAAGCACGTTTGAATTTTGCTAGTCTAAATAAAATATATTTAGAAAAAGTCTCCATTCTACCTATTATACTGTTAATTTTTTATAAAGAAATACAATAACTATTTTACAAAATTACAAGATAAATGTTTTGGAATATTTTATCTTTATTCATAAACTTCTGTAAGATAATCCAAGATCAAACTTGATTCACTCCAAGTACATTTACGAGATATATAAATAAGTTACGTTATAATTAATTTTCTAATAAAACGCCGGTTCATAAATATCAATATTATCTCAATATACCCAATTTCATCGAAAATCGATGCGTTCAGTACATCCTCGCTGCTTCAAGTGACCTTTTAAAATAGTGCACATTATTTTTCAGCCTGGATCGAACCGGGGCTAATCTCCCGCTGTTCAATTATCGTGCCGCCCCCTATCACGTGGCATTTGTTACGAACTACTCGCCCTCTCCCTCCCGCGTTTCCGCTCGGAAAAATCGACGCTCTATTAGCCCTGCCAACATCCACTTACAGCTCCAGGAAAAGAAGACATCCTCCAACCCTCCTTGCTGCTGCGGAACCGCTAAGAAATTCCGTCTTATTAATTGCCGCGAACGCGCGCCGGAAAGGAATGAAAGCGAATGGTAGAAAAAAGAGGTCTGAAACCGCGGTCAATTTGTTATACGAAAGCTCGCTCAGCGGTCGGATTAGAGCACATTTCCTGCGCGGTAAACTTAAGCACCAGCAACGTTCGGATGAAAGGGAGATTTCTTCTTCCCCTATCCCTCCTCTCCCGCAGTGCCAGTCAATTTCTTTTGGCCACTTTAGGAAGTTTGTGGAAGCAATACTTTCTTTACGAACTCTTTCGGTCGCATTTCGTTTCGCCGGTTGCCTTGCGCGTATAATTGCTGGGGAAGCAGTGATTGCGTGAGTTTTTAATTTGATGTGAAGTACAATTAGTTAATACTTTAACGATTAAAAAATGTTAAATATAAAAGTATGAACCGATTTTATTTATAGTTTTGTGACGTAGTTAATTCTTCTCAAATGATATTTTATTTTTAATTTTCCTCTTGTATAAACCTTTAAAATGTAGATGATAAAACTACACAATAATAAGTGTGACATTTTTAATTAAGCTGATTATTGATAATCGAATATTATCTAATTCATCGACTTTTGCATCACAAGCTACAGATTTTTCGATAAAATTAGATAACTTATTATCGTAATATCGGGGAATCCCCTATAAAATGTACCCTAAAACGACAAATTAAAAAATATGAAGTAATAATATTGCAAAAAATTATGAAATATTTTTAATAATCATTCCGTTGGTGTTTTTACTTTACAGATCAAAATTAAAATACCCCATAAATACATTTTTATTATGAAATAGGGAAAATTTGTATTCTTTAAATTCTCTGTATTAAACTGGCCTGTATGTACAATCATTGCTTCAATACTAAATGTTATCATTGCAGTTTTTTGAACGATTTATAAATTGTACAAGTATATTTAGTCATTACTGTAAATTAAATTATTAACAAAATCTACTCCAATTATAATGTAAATTGATCTATTGTTTCCTATTAGCAGAAACAAAGTTCTATTATCATATATATTCTGATATATTAATCAACCGAATAAATGTTGTCTTTAAATACGTAATCCTTTTCAATAAGCATTTACATTTTTATTTTAGATAAAGTTTTTTTATACTTAAGTATAATCAAATAATTGAAATAATTTTTTGTTAATAAACATCCATAAAGTTAAAATGTTTTAGAAAGTACAATATACGCTAACTTAATACATTTCGATAAAATGTAAATTAATCAAATAGCTGATTTAGTGGGCTTCTGTTAATAAATGGTCCACGCTAATGTGTGCTACATCTTCATTTTTGTAGCTTTAAAACGCAAAACTCAAGAACTTTGATTTATCGATTCCCTTCATTAGCCCCAACGTCAAAGATTCTGCAAAATACTTTAATTTCTTTCCTTCCACATTTTTTCGCTGACGACAGAAAACAAGAGCATTAATGGAGTCAGCCTGGATAAAATTTCGAAAAAACCATTTTTTTTTATTAAAAAATGCCTCTGTGACCTCTTTTTCGAAAAGAAATTTCGATTGTGTTAGCTAAAAACAAAAATGTAAAAAGTAAAATGTTTCTTTTTTACAAGAAAAATCCTGTGTTTATATAAAGTAAAATGAATCGAAATATTTTCGATCCAAGAAAAAAAAGAGTCCGGAATATTGGTTAAAATATTGGTTCTCGCGTGTTTTTCAGTATACACTGCAGTGTATACATATTTGTACAATATGTACATTTGGAAACGCGAAATGTAAACACAATATATCTATATATATACATGGAAGTTTTCTGATAGAATAGGTACCTAAAGTTGTTTTTAATGGAAACACATATAAAAATATATATTCGACTAATATTATATAAGGTAACTTAATTTATTTTTTCAGCAATAATTAACCAAGACTTGCTCATTTAATTAATTCAAGTTTCCTGTTTCAAAGTAAAAAACAGCTGAAAATTCATTGACGCATAGTATTTTTACTTCACTGTAGTGCGATTTGAAAATTATTTTATTCCATTTTCGTGGTGTCGTCCAATTTTCCGAGGAAATAGTTTGTAATAAGTAACCGCGAGAATCAAACAAAAGAAAACAAATTTAACAAATAAAGATATTCTTACACTCCCACCAACTAAAGTCTCCTCTAGGAGCAAGCAAGGTAAGGAATAATAAAGAGCTAGTTACATATATGTAGGGTCACTCACCGTTCTTCTTGTAGAAGGCGACCTCGAGCTTCAGTTCGGTCTTGCTCTCGAGGCTCTTGTCGATCATGGCCTTCTCCTCCTCCTTTGTCTCCGGACCCCAGAGAAACTTGCAGGCGCAACCTTTTTGCATGATTTGCGCCCGCGCGAACCCTGTCAGCTCGCAGAATCCATCGGAGCAGTAGACGATCGGGTAGAGCGTCGGCACCTGCGCATTTCCCAGCACAAAGTTGCTGTCTGTAACACAAAAAGAGGGAAATTTCCCGGCGTCAGCATCAGCATGTATCGCTGCTATAGGGTGTAGAGCTTGAAAATTAGCTATATTGTGTAGGGTATAGAAGGGACAGAGTATGTCACACTTGCTGCTTCAGCAAAACGTGAGGGAAGAAGCTATTGGTCAATCGCTGACATGAATACAAATAATTTTTTTTCTTCAACATTTTACATTTCACGCGGAATAGAGCCATGTTGTTGTGGAAATAAAGTTCTTGAAATAGGGCTTGCTATTTTATAGCTCACAGCGAAAACGGCTATGACAAGACTGCGTGAAAAAGGTTGCTTATGCGTGTGTTTAGTTATGCACCGTCATCGATTATTTGATTAAAAAATTCAAGGACCGCTTGGAGGAACTATTAATAAAATAATCCGCGGCAAGCGCGTGGCCAAGAAATACGGAGGTGCGCGAGGAACAAAGCACGGAGTACCTAGTTCTCGGATGATCGCGTTATTGCCAGCTATTTACGCTTCGCCACCGGCTAATCATGGCCGCAGCTCGACTCGTGTACATACACAGCGCTCGCGTGATCGAGGAAGTTTGTCTGAGCTCTGTCCCAAGTACCTTGCTATTTTTAATTTTCGACCTTTTTTCTTTTAAATTAATCTACTGCTATAAACGAATTGAAGGGAAATTTGTATATGTGCTATGGGATTATTTTCAGATAGCATAATCTCAATATTATCTTTTGGTTACGCAAGTATTGTACGTATTTTGAGGTGGATATTATTATATAATTGATTTTGAACATGTATCTGAGTTATTGTATAATAAAATCTTGATTAAAGTTTTGAAAATATAAATATTTTCTCTCAAAACACTGAGTGAAAACTGGCCAAATTACAAAAATAAAATTCCCCGCAAATTCTTCAATTGATTATTGTTCGAACACCTTTCTCCCCCGATAAAGCGAAAAATTTGGTAAACAAGGTAAAAGAGGAGAATCACGATTACGGTGCATATAATATACTCTCCGGCTATATATACCCAGCGAGCGGGTAAAAATACCCTCGAGGGGTGGAATTTCGCGCTTGCCCTGAGTTTGACGCTCTCTCCGCGCGCGCACTTGGGCTCCGGCCGAGGGGAAATTAAAAATGAGTGCGCACGTGGCCTTGGACGCGAAATTGCCGGGAATTGCTCGACCTTCCGCAACTGCGAAATTGACAGCGTGCCGAGAGGGAGAGATATCATCTAATTATATTCGAGGGACGGGGGAGAAAAACGAGCGGCGCGCGGGCCGAAGTGATTTTCGAGATGTCGCCGCGCACCCGCCCGCCCGCTCGCTCGCCCTCCACGTGCAGAGCTAATAAACGAAGTAGAGAGGTCTTTTGCGGATTTATAAGTCGTTTGGGGGCTGTTCAATCTTCGAAATAATTGTCGTGATCACTTTTTAAACTGGTTTGGCTAGGGGTTTGGCTTCATCAACGAAACGTTGATTAAACTATTACCTTTTCTTGCTCCTATTCGTCGATTAAATTTCTACATGGGTTTGTTAAAATCACTTTTAAAATAAAAATGGTTTACATAATTTAAATACCATTTGAAAATGCCAGGAATGTAATTAATTTTTGTTAATTTAATAAAAAAAATGGCTACATTATATATTATTTCGCTTCAAAAGGTACTCCTCGGTAAATTGAGCGCAAATTTATTGAAATATACAATTTATAAAAGTAATTAAATTTACAAAAGAGACTTTTTGCTAAAAGAATTTTCACAGTATTGTTAGAAATACTTTCTTTCGACATATAATTAAAATTTAAAACATAGGATTTGTTTTACAAAGGTTATATTATAAATTTATAAAATTTCAAGCTATGGACTTTCTCATTTCTTAAATGAATTCTTCATCAAGAGTGTTTATTAAGTAGGTACATTTTATATTTTGAAACTCATTAAAGTTGCCAAGAGCGCTGAAATATTACCTAGCAACTTGTACTATTTGACTGTTTGAAAAATTTAAAAGACTTGGGCTTTTTCGCCCCATGTTTTCAAACGCTCCGTTAAGTTTACGGAGGGTAAGAAAAAAACGTAATCAGCAGTGCCTTCGAATCTCTTATATTCTTAATGTCTCTCTTTCCGGGGAGAAAAGTTCCACCGCTGCCTCTCCCCAACTCGCGTAGCATCAACTTCTTTACTTCGTTAAGCCCGAGTCACTTTGGCCGAGTCAAGTTTAATACTTTAAGCTCTGCGAGAGATCAAAACTAAGGTTTGCATCCTGCTTCTTCGTCTTTCACATTCGTTCACTTTCAAATTAGCTAATTTACTCGTTATCTGATTACTTTTCGTAAAATATATCTCTTTTTGGATTGCTGTATTTACAGCTTGGAAGTTTACGTGTGAGAATATTTATGTCGGATATCGAGTTTTACTGACAAAGTTAGAAATAACCTATTCTTTATGTATCTAGGTAAGGATATTAAATATCATGTACCTCGACATAATTTAGCGAATTTCATAACTTGAATTATCTACATTATGCAACAAGGGAAGAAAATGAGCTTTTTCTGCTAAAATGCTCAAATCATCATTCGAGTCTGGAATAGTATAATTATACTTATTTATAGCGAGAAAAATTGTCCAGACCAGGGAGGAAAAATTCATCCAGAAATGTCCATCTTAGGAGGAAAAACTTGGACAGTCCACAGCTTGTGGTGCGTATACTTATCACGATACCCGGACCGAAAACACCACATTTGCGTTTTTGAGCCGGGAGCGAAAGTAGTATTTTCAGCTAGAGTATGGTGAAGAATAGTATACTCACCACGGCAGAAAAATTGGCCGACCCGCACCTCGCCTTCAGCTCGAATGTTACTTATAAATTTCATTGAGAATGCATAGAGGTGTTAAAATTTCAGACAGAGCTAGGTGAAAGTTTTCCCGATCCATTTGAGAAGAGATAGAAAAATGCGATTATAATCTTTTAAAAACAATATAAACCCAATGAAACAGGAACGCATCAGTTAACCCCCGTCTAATAATTCCCTCTAATCCCCTTTTTCGTTGTCACAAAAAGCAGCAGCCGTCAAAAGATACCGTCGAACCTTTAATATAACACGGAGACAACACGACAAACCCGTCTCGCAATCATTGAAAACCGCTCAGCCGCAATCCCATTCTTCTTTCTCTCCTTTCTTGTCTATCCCTCCCGCTCGCTAGCGCGTGCGCGCGCTTCCTCCCTCTTGTTGATCGCCGAGCGGATTAGACGACCGTGCGCGGTACCTATATAGCCGGGCTCCGCGCTGCCTTTGCTTGTGCGCTGCTGCTTCCGGGAAAAGCGATCGCTCTGATTGACGGTTTATTGGCCGCTGCCGGAGCCGCGTTTTAATTATAGGCACTATTAGCTGGCGCGCGCGCTGTATATATACACGCGATACGTCGTTCGTTGCACGCGGATGAGGAATCGACACCGGGGCCGCTGGCCTCGTTTCTAACGAGCATCTGCTGCGCTGCTTATGTATATACAGGTACACGTGTGTGTGTGTATATACGTGTGTCTGTGGACGGTCTGGTTCCGAGGATGAAGTGTCGGAAAGTCGACGAGAGATGATTTTCGAGTAGTAGTTGTTTTTGAATGCGGAGCTTCTTCGATTTTCGAGGGTTGTTAGAATGACTGTGCGGCTTTGTTTCATATAGTTGTCGAGAAGGAGGCCAATGTTTTCGTGCTGCTGGTGCTTGAAGAAACGAACGAGGAAACATTTCATAAATCTAGATGAGAATTGAGAAAAAAGTTTTTCGCTCCAATTTTACAGTTAGCTTGATGCTTCTTGAACACATAATTGGAGAGAGGAGAGAGAAAGAGAGAGAGAGAGAGAGAGAGAGAGAGAGAGAGAAAGAGAAAAAAAAAAGGATTGAAAACAATTAAATGAATTACAAATAAGTGGAAAAGAGCGTAGTTTCGTCAGACGTGATTTAATAAAACAATTCTGTGCAAAATTAAGTGTTATTTTCTGTTCGCTTGAAATCAAATGTTTGTTTCGATTAATCTTCACTTTATAAATAAAAAATACGTATCCTGATCTGAAAAACTCAACTGTTTGAAATATTTTTCTTTGAGAAAAAAGAGGCGAGGAAATAACGTGTATCAAAAGTAATCCACTATAATTCCTTTCACAACGAAAATACTCGTTAATCACATACCCAATCAGATTGACATTGTTGAAAACTCCCATTCCACGCCGTGCAGTGTTCTCTAAGTTTCTCTGCGATCGACAGAACGGTATACGCCACACACCAACACACAAAGCGAGAGCGTGCAGGGCTGTTGGCAGAGTAGTGCATGCGCGTACAATGCAGCTCGTCCGATCGTATTTGCGTGCGCGAATAGAGAGAGAGAGAGAGAGAGAGAGAGAGAGAGAGAGAGAGAGAGGGCGGAGTCTTCGACTTAGAGCAGTACTCGCCTGCAGCAGGCTACACCTAAATCAATTATTAGCGGCCACACGCGTCTCTTGGTACTTAGTCGCCCGTCGTCACGTATCTCGTGGCATGCTAGTGTGCTCTTTCTCCCTCTCTCTATCTCTCTTGTTTGTGTGTACACAACCAGACATATGCGTAAAAGATGTTATACCGTGCGGATGCGTACTGGGAGGTTATCGTGACATCGCTGCAATAAGATATAAGTGTAATAGGGTTTGTGGAAAAATGTAAAGGAATTATGAAAGTGGCGAGAATGGGGGCTATCTTGTTGTTGTTTTCGGCTGGATTATCTTATAATAGAGTGAATGTTAGAGTAACGTAAATTTCGAATAATCTTATGGTCATCTGAATTGTCAATGAAAAACACTTATAGGGTAAAAAGATAAACTTTAGTATTAATTTTTCATTACGTAGAAATGACTATCATGAAATATTGTGACTGCTCTACTTTTCTAAAATTTATTATTTATAGTGGAATAGAAAAGAACAAATTTTAATCAATCATGTCATTTGCAGCGACAGGAAGCTCTAAAAAGCATCGGTTGCTCTCAATTGACGCGACGCAATCGATCATATAAGTATCGCCTGCAATAACGACGTACGGGCGAAAAATTCTCAAATAATTTATCTTCACAGTGACACATTCACCGTGTTTGATTTCCTTATGCACTCATTTATTTCGCTTTTCTGTATTTAAACAAATTTCCTTCAAAAATATATCTACATTACTTTGGCAAATTGTAGATTTTAATCTTATATGTATGCAATGAAAGTATATACTGTTTGTGTTATTACTTTATGCAGGAAAATTTATCCAAGAAAAGCAAATATTTAAAGTATCTTATATCACGACTTCATAGCTCTCACGCAAGCTTTCAAAATTTACATTTTGACGGGAACGTGAAATTGAAAATTTTATTTGCTCATACTGTATAGTTGAATAAATATTATAATGTACCTTGTGACGGAAAATTATTTCTCGTCACTATTTTTCTTCCCAGCATAATATATTGTTTATTGCTAAGATTATTTAGATTGTTGCATGTACAAATAATGAGGGAATTCGAGCTTTTGTCTTGGCAAGTGAGAGGGGGGGGGGGCTTATATTTATATGAACGTGGATACGCTGCCTTTGCGACGGATCGTGCAGAGTCGTTTTGGCCGTGAAATACGAGTTAATTGTTCGATTGGTACGAACTAAGTAATTATTATAATTGTGCGATTAATTGTTAATCGATAAGGACGGAAGAGACACGCGATTCACTGCATTCTGTGACATTGTATCCAGTGAAGCCGTGGACCGCATCTATCCGGATCTTCCTGATCCTGCGAGCGAAGCATCCAGAGACCGGAATTGCGAGGTCGGATGAATTGGCAGTGTCAGATGGAATTGTTCTCTCTCTCTCTCATTCTCTCTCTCATTCTTTCTCTCGCTCTCTTTACCTTCTCTCTCGCTCACGCTCTCTCTCTCTATCTCGCTCTCTCTTTCTCGCTCTCACTCTTTCTCGATCTTTCCCTTCTCTCTCTCTCCCTCTCTCCCTTTCTCTCTCTCTCGCTCTATAATAGTAGCTCGGATTGTTTTCAGCGCTTGCACACCTGCGCCATTTATATTGTTTTCTAAATTGTTCAATAAACATCACCGTTTTATGTTAGCTTCGCGTCCTTATTTAACATCCCCTGTTCTCAAATACTTTTCATTTATTACCTGGCGGTGTGCATTGCACGAAGCCTTCGACAGCTTACATTAACTTCAGTTAGCCGGAATAAAAAAATTCGTTACAACTTAATTAAACTCGCTCACTTCCCTTTGACTACCATACATTATATAAAATTTTTGTTTGAACATAAACATTATTTTCATAAATTTATGTATTTAACAAGCGTATTTCGTGCTGAAATTCTAAATTCTCAGTTGTTAATAACATCGAAACAATAAGAGCCTTAAACTATATTATAATACATACATTTATTGAAGTCGTTGCATTTAATGTCTTAATTGTGATTATTATTTATTATTATTAGTGTTATTTCCAAATAAGTTATACTGACTTTCGCTAAAAAAAATGTTCATCACTTCGTTTAATCTATAACTAAAGCTGTATTCATATCACTTACTGCTGCACTAAAAAATCCATCAGAAACTACTAACTTCGTTTCTCTAAAATTACTCGAAAATCATCAGCAGCGTTCCCCGTTAACCGCAGCATCCAATCTACAGCGGGCCCTCTAATCCCAAATCCGTGTTACCTCTCCTATACCGGGCATAAACAATAAAATACACCGGTCCACCCTGCGTGCCGAAACTGAAAAGTCCCACACGCGGGTATAGGCTTGTATATATACCGCTGTGTACAAGCAAGCGACACGCTGTCCATTTTCCAATAAACGCCGGGCACGAGGGGTCAACCGTTGGGAAATTTCGGCACCGCGTGCGGAGCTCGTTAAAACCAGCGGATACTCCATTAGTCTTTGTCGCGGCGCGTGTTTCGTATAATGCGCGGTACACCCTCGAAGCGGGGGATATATCGAGCTTTTAGCCGGCAGCGAGGTGGTCGCTGATGAGACGTGCGCGCGGCAGCAAACGTTGACGCTGACGCGATTACGCGCGTTTGCTCTTTACAGCGCTGTGTGTTTATGTTCTCTGTGTGCGTTGCGTGTGGGGGATTGTTATATGGATGAGGCTTTCGATGATGACTCGATGTGGTTTATGTAAGTGCGAATGCCGTACGTGAGGTCGCATGCTCGTAGTTGCATCAAGTATACCTGATGACCTTCCTTATCCCTATAATCAAATTATATAACTTTAAAGTACTTTAATCAGTAATATTTTTCTTAGGCAGATAAGTTTTTACTATCAACTCGTTAATCGAAAATAGTTCAATGTTATCGAGTATTCAGTGATTTATCGATTTCTTGAATTAGTTATTGTATTAATTAATATCTTATCGTGATAACGTACCGTATATGATAGTGATCATAGTCACTCGATTTCTCTTAAATACAGTGAATGATGACATTGATTCAAGTAGGAATAGTACCTATATAGACAAGAGCACCATAAGACAACTCAGGCAAATTTATTTTGGCTTCGCATCGCGTGAGAAGAAGAAACAAACGAGTTTTAGTAACACACCAGAATTGCTTATTTTATCTTCATAATGAGAGTGAACATGTAACTATGTACGATTTCGTATTTTATCCCTTTATGTCAAGTTATGAAAATTGAATATTATATCGTACCCTAATATTTATGTCTTTTTAATGATATATTTTGTATACAATGATGATCGACGGTATAATAGAGGTTTGCGAATCAAGATGTTGAATGGCCCAACACAATAAAGACATAAACAACGAATACATTCGTAATTCATTCGAAAGCCAAAAATAAATCCATGCGATGTATATGCCATAAATCTCGAATGAAGTCACTAAAATTCCATATTTTTTAATACAACTCAGTCAGCTTGCCGCGATTTAGTATTAAACGGATAAGTTCGCGAATGCAAGGGAGGAAGGACAAATGCAGTCGGCAGCTGTTCCGGTGCTTCGCCCCAAATATCCAGCACGAGATCAAGCCATTTATTTAAAGGCCGCAGCGTTGAATAAAGCTCTTTCTTTATATGCATAGCATTTCATAATAGAAATGGCTCTATTTTCGTTAAGGGGATTGCGCGCATAGACCCCCGTACTTGATGGAACATTTACGCGCGCGGTTGGAGATTCAACTGATTCGAATCTTCTTCTGAAATGGTAATGAGCACGTTCGTCGAGGGGTAATGGGGTTGGGTGGGGGAGGTTCTCGCTGATAGTTATATACGTTGATGTCGCGTGTATTATTGAATAAGGGAAGTGCTATAATGTATTAAGAAGGTGTTGAAATTGCCCCGAGTATTGGCTCGTAAATCAATTAGTGGGTTCCTGGTGAATGATACACATCCTTGTATGCTAGAATTTCCATTCGAGTCATACGACCGTTATTTATAATTTTCAAGTAAATAATGGATGCTCATTATAAGGTCATCTTTTTAACCAAAATTTGTTGTTAAAACAATTGGTTTTTCTTATACCGATAATAATCCGCGATTAATATCGATTAAAGCTTTAAAAACCAATCGATATACTAAAATACTTGACATAAAGTATGGTGAATTTTATTTATGTATAACGGTACAACCAACACCATTATTCGGATTACGTGAATTTTTCATTTTAATCTTTTTGAAATCAGCTAAATGGGGACTGATAAAAAGTGCGAGAAATATTAACAACTTTACAGTGGAGATGACGTGTTCGTCACAAATAATGTAAGCTCTGCTAAAGCTTAATTTATAAATCAATGTAACCGACAGACAGCGAGGTATATAGCAAAAATGCCGGTAATGGTACTTTGCTATCCGCGATGGGATTATGCATCCCCGGGTCGGGAAGATTTTTATTTAAAAAATTTAATATACTCACAAGGTACACGGCACTTCTTTTGATTAAATTTTTATTAAATTTCAACAACATTGCAGTTTCTTGAAATACCAATTTTCCTTGATATATTAATATATTGTGGGTTACAATGGGTTGGTTCATAATGTTGATATTTTATATTTTATTTGTGCACGAAAAATATTTTATAATCAAGTTTTAGTAGTTAGATGTTAAAATGTTTAACTGATCCGATTTGAATTGCATTCATACCTGATGGCAAATATGACTATAAACGTATTCAACAATCCTGAAATTCATAAATGGTATGGTAGCTTGTTTTTAAGACGAAGTCAAAAGGTTTCGTAAAAGTTTATAGGTATACCGGTGTGTAATCACTCGTCGGATGGTAGTCTCGTAGGACCGTTACACTCAATTTAATCAAATACTACTAATTATATATAATTAATTATAATTTCAATAGATTGGTATTACAGAATTTTTGATGAAACTTTTTCAAGAACTTTGTCAATGATTTAGAAACAATAATTAACAATTGTTTTCACGTATGTGCTTTTTTAAATAGACAATGTTTTCCATACGCATACATAAACGAACAAAAACTTCGGCAAATCGCTTTATCATACAATTTGACGATTACCTCGACGTCAGAAGTATATACACAGTTTCAAAATATATATAAACGTGTGTGCGATATTTATTTCACGCAACAAACGGAGCGTAAAGAAATAAGTATACGTGAGAATGTGAGAGAAGAGAAAATCGATTGATGAGCGGAAGAGGGGGGGGGGGTGGCTTTGCATTGTCGGTATTCGTAAAAGCGGGAGAAACTTTTATGCAAGCTGCCACGTGGACGCGAAGATTTTTCGCTTTTCCCAATGCTTGAGTGTTAAAATGGAGACGTAATAGGTAGAGTCGAAGCCATTAGTATAACGCGTAATGTCGTTTGTGCTTGGGATGCTGTTTGGAGGGTAATAGGAAGCAACAGTTTAGAAACATTAAAAGGTTTTAGTCGGATTTTCATGTCAGTAGAGGATAAGTGAGAGTTCGCACTATAGAAGCTATTGAAGCATTTTATTGTATTCACTAATTCGATGGCAGGTTTGCTTAACGGTTATTTCAGTACGTTATAATTTACAAGAAATTTTTACTATTAGTGTAACATGTATATTTTCAACATCTTATACTGTGCAGTTTGTATTTCGATGTAATATTAATATTGTAATGATCACTTGTACATATAACATAATTGTCACTAATGAGACTCCTACTATCTGTTAAAAATTACCTTATAAAGTATAAAGGAAATTTACCATAATTAATTCCGGATTCTACAAGGAATCTCAAAACATAATCAACTTTGAAATTCATCAAAATCCTCGCACACAATTCTCAACTTGACGCTCTCTCATAAAGAACATATTCCAGCAGTATTAGCAGAAGGCAGTTTGCACATAATAGACACATGCGCGCCTCGCGCAAAACTTCCATCTCCTCGGCCCAAACTTTGCCGTCTCCGCCAGTATTGCAGTATTTTCACGCGAGTCCGTCAAAGTTTGATGAGATTCGCGGCTGCAAATAACGCGTCTGAGGCTCTTTCGTCTTCCTCTCGACTTTTCGGAAGAGCGTGGCGGCGTCGTCGCGCGCGTGAGGCTCTTTTCCGGCGTGGTTTGTCGGATTTCCCGGGGTCGCGTCCCGTTTAAAGGCCGCGAGATGTATGCGCGCCGGAAAAGTTCGTCGCCGAGGTTAGCTCGTTTATTATGTACGTGTACGAGGCGTATACACACCCCGCGCTTATGCAGCCGCGCGCGCACGCTATTTTCGGAACCAGACCGGAGGGGCCTTGAAATTTCTCGTTTACCCTACCGGCGCCGTTTTTCTTTGAAGTACTAGGTGTAGAGAGAGGATGCTGTTTGTTTTCGATGAACCAAACTTATAAAGTCATTCGCTTGAGCGCAGAATATGTACATCGTTTTTCCATTAACTGATTAAAGCCACTTTTATTCAACGTTGCAGTTGCGCGATATTTAAACAGTTATTATACTATCGAAACGGCTATATAATCAATTCAATTTCCATAAATAAAAGCTCGTTGCGCGTTTAACAGGAGCGACGACGAGTTTCATGAAACAAATATAAATTTGCATAAATGTATGCGTGCGTCATGTTATTGAAATTGAAGCGACCATAATATGATAATGATATATTATCCTTTTATAATTATTATAATATTATTTGTTTGAAAATTCTGTGGACACGTTTGTTTTAATTAAACAAAATTTAATGAATAGGTCGTTAAAAAATTGCGTAAACCACAACCAGGAAATTAAAACCCCTAAGAGATTCCAGTCCAACCAAACAAAAGATCGCGAACGTAAAAACATACCCGGCATAACGACGCTGGTATTCCTTTTCGAGTCTACGGCCGCGCGAATGTCATCATAAGCCGCTGTTGGCAGAAGTCCCACGTGCGGAATGCGGTGTGACATAAGTATGCAACCGTGCGGAGATCGCGTGCATCGCGGATTAAATCTCGTCCATGGCGAAAAGGGATTAAAATAATTAAGCCCACTCGTCGTAATTGTGTACCCTAACTCCCTCACACACACATATATAGCGGGGAGTTCAACGATGAGAATCAGGACAGCGTCTCGTGACCCGTGCAGATTCGCTTTGGTATATCCGCCCGCGTGTCTCATTCACCCCCGCCTCCATTCACCGGGACTAGCCCAACGTTCTCGCTTCTGCTTTCTCTCGTGTCATCTTTCATTCGCACCCGACCCTCTCGCTCTATCTCTCGCCTAGTTTTCATCCACCGACGCGAGTCACTCTCATTTCTGAGCATTCCATTACGCGCGCGCCTGCTTTCGTCTTCGCTTTTTGTATGCAGCCCTGTAAAAGCTCGCGCGCGCGACTCGCGAATGCATTCTCTTTTCAGTAGCGCGGTATATCATCATCATTTTTTCTTTTTCGCTCGGGCTCGGCTTTGAGGCGAAGGGAGCGGCCGGTGCAGTCGAAGAGATAGAGAGAAGCAGAGAAAGAGTGAGGTAACGAGGAGCAGTGGCACGGTGCAGGAAAATGTGACGGTTATAGAACTGGACTTTATTTAATTACATTAAAATTTGGAATTCGCTGCAGCCATGTTCTATAAATTTGGCTTAGTATGCGCATCGGAGATAAAAGAACTGACATTCCAACGATGTTTGTCTGCTTACGTATACGCGATTCAAAGTTTCTTGAAGAAGAATTAGAGAAAAAGAATAAACTTGATAATAGTTGTGCTAGTTTCTTCCTATCTCAAATGTATCTTTATTGTCACCTTGAACTAGAATACTATATTTGACGTGAGTTATTTTTAATAGAAGAATACAAAAAAGAAACTGCAGTAAATGAATTTGATAAAACTAGAAAAATTCAAAAAGTATTTGTGTAGAAATGGTTTCTCGTAAAAGCGCGTTTAGTTTCCGCCTAGTCTCTCGACGTGTCCATCCGAAATTGGCCGACTTGCGGTGATAATCGATCTCTGTAGTCTCGACTGTATATTCGATCTCAATTAACGTCGTAGTGTCAAGCGTCGTTATCTACACGTGCCACCGATTCGCTTTGACTGATTGGTATCTCTCCATTACATTGTATTCCGACCTTTTGAGAGACCGATATTTTTAATTTGAAATTCAAGATAGGATTTGAAAATTGTTGAAAAGGATGAAATTCCAAATGTGTAAACAAAATTTTAACATTAAAAAGAAAAAGTTTTTATTAACCCTTGGACATGTTCGCAAACAAAATACTCGGAAAAGTCTACCTACTACAAAGCTTGAGGGAAATAAAGACTAAAGCGGCGGGTGTAGTCGAACAAATTGAGAAAATAATTCGGTCTGTGCACGCGCCGTATATAGCTCAGCCGCGGCAAAGGGGATAGGTGATGGGAAAAGTTTCTCCTGCAGCACCAGCCTTTCCTGTATACTGTTTGCCGCGAATGCGTCGCGGGACGCAACGCGCTTGTTTCTGATCGAGACTCTCTTTCACTGCTGCGCCCGAAACAACGGAAAACAAGAAAGAGGATATCGGAAAGAAAAGAATATACTGCGGGGAGGATAAAGGCACGAGGCGCGAACCGTTCATCCGTAAGAGATCTCTCCCTCTCTCTCCCCCTTGGAGAATCGTCATGGCCGCACAGCGGTGCTGCGGCTGCGTAGTATGCGTGCGCGCGCTTGGGATAAATTTCACGAGGCGGCAAAAGTAGGTCAAACTCGAGGAAAGAGGGGTATCCCGGGATACCTCTCTCTCTCTCTCTCTCCTCCAGCTCTCTTTCTCTATGTCCCTCTTTTTGCGGGCGTTCTCTGCCGGATCGCGTACCGAAATTTAAAAATGATTTTTTCGACAACGGGAGACGGCGTCCCTTAGGTTTCGCTCTATCGATTGGGCGATCCTCTATATATATACGAGGTACGGAACTGCGTTGTAACGTAGGTATGGCACGTTATTATATGTACGTAGGGGAGGGCTTGCAGGAGGTTGGGAGCGAAACGAGGATTCCCTTTTTACGCGCGAAATTTTAGTGATACTTTTACGAGAGCAGAAATTGGATTTTACGAGAGGAAGAGAAATTCAGATTGAGCCAGTGTGCGCGAGCCGGCTATATAGGTGGGCCCGAGATCGATAATTTCGACGCGATTGAAACGTCTCGCGTTCAATTTCGCCATTATTGCGCATTAATGTTACTGATGATTTATTGGCGGAACAGCTTTGCTACTAATTTGCAGATGATTGTCGGTTTGGTGACATCTTTTCATTTATGAGTTTTCTATTATTGATGAATATTGAATTATTTGTGATTCAAAGTAAGGAACTTTATGCTATAGATGATTAGTATTGAGATTTAATAAAAGCTATTCAAGTATAGAAATCCATAGAAACTAGCCAGTTTGAAATTAGCCAAAACTGGCTGGTTTTTATTCAATTTCTACCAGAGTTTCAGTGTTATAATTTTATATATCTATATATTCAACTCACACATTTGTTATTTTTCAATAAATAATCATTTTATTATAGATTAAATATACTTCATTGAATTACATATAAATAAAACAAATAATTTTTTTAGCGTTTTTCAAATAGACTTTACTGCAAAATGTCCCGTTTCTATAAAAATATACCAAAAATTTGTTGATATTATTATTTTCGTATTTTTGTTTAATCTTCTTTTGTCAGATGGCAAAAATTGTTAAATATTTATAAAGTTCATTCTTTTAAAATAAGTCATCGACCACTCAAAAGTGTCTGTATTTATTTTGTTAACCGCTATTTTCCACTCTTCCTGATTAATCTCGAATAAGAGTTTTGTCTTCAAACTGTGAGCTCTACTGTAAGAATTGTTGATGAATTAATCTTCTGAGCTCCGTTCTGCTTTGAATCTATTAAGCCAAGAAGCATTTATCCATAACAAAAATATGTTGAGCAGATTATCATGGTAACAAAATGGGAACAAGAAATGACGCGTTAATGATTTCAATCGAAAGTTATTTTAATTTCTGACGTGTTAAATTAGCTCGATGGAATTATCTTAAGAGTTACGTCACTTTAAATCAGCATTATGCGTAACAGAAACGTATTTTTTTCCTGAAACATTATCTTATCTCTAACCATACCTAGGGATGCGTTGTAATAAATTTTTTTATACGTTTGCAAACTGCTATAAATTTTCAGATTACCGGTACAAAGGTAAAATTTCGCGCACCATTGGACGCTCGGCGCTTCTTTCTAACTTCTGAATTGCCTTACTATATAACCCATCGACGTTTCAGCTGGGCGCAATAGCCGAGCTATCCATCAATATTCCAACAGTACCAACGCAGTCAAACGAAAGGAACACGGATGGTTCGCTCGTGCGCAAGCGGGCGCTCCATCTGCTGCGGTCTGCGGCGAAATTATCGGACGTGCTTGCATTCGATATTATTCCCGTCCGGAAGCGAGTGGAAGTGCGCTGAATGGACTGACTAATATAACGTCGAGGTGCACGCGTACTTCATGATGATTCAATGACTTAACTGCTAGGAATCTCTTTGCATGGTGAGTTGTTTTTTGTACTGTTGATTAAATATCTAGGTAATGAGTCGTTTGGCCTAATCGCCTTATCTGTCGCGCGGATATCTTTCGTTAGTCGGTCATGAGAATACGGATTGATTCCATTAATCGATGTTCGGTTATTCAAGTATATAAGATATTTATGTGACTGAATCGCCAGTCGACTGTGAGTTGTTCGTTTGTTTGCACAGAGCCTCAAATCTCTTTTCGACATCATGAAGGGTATGTTAAAAAACAATTCAATTTATTTTTACATTTAAATAAATTTTTAAATTGAATTATTATGTATTACATTGATTAAATATTACAAAAAATTCTATTTTATAAAAATTGAAGTGCCAATACTTTAAATGCTGTAAGTTTTTCGAAAAACTTCGAAAATATTCTTTTCTAGAGTTTAATTTTTTTGAGTAAATAGTATGTCGCGTAATTAAGTTCAAATTTATTAATAATAATTGATGAGATGAATGTCAGAGAAAGATTTCCATCCATTCATCTCCAACTTCCAACATTTAAAATTTTTTATATTTGTTTTAGTAAAAATTTTTTACACTGTTAGTACTTTTTAATATTTTTTGTACGTAATTCATAATATTTTGCTTCAAAACAATTTTTTTGGCTAAAAAAATATCAATTTGAAAATTATATCTTCCTAAGAAAAATGCTTCCCCTCAGCCGTTAAAAAATGAATAAAACAGTACTTGGCATTAATACATTATTTGTTTGGAGAAGATTAAAAAAACTAACATTTTCGTTTCTTACAGCAATCGTGATCCTTGTTATCATTGGTATGGTTGCCATGGCCCATGCCACCAAAAAAACCGCACCATTAAATCTGCTTGAATGCTATCCCTCTGAAAACGGGGAAACTGTTCAGCTTCCCAACTGCAAAGACTGCACTAAGTACTACAGCTGCGTAGGATCTATGCCCGTAGAGATGCCCTGCCCAGCGGGTCTACACTTTAACGCTGCGAAAGGCGTCTGCGATATGCCCCAAACTGCCTGTTGTGAGCCCAAGTGGGATCCGAAACGCAAGTGTAAGAAATACTCTGGAGTCTGCTAATTCTTTTCGCCGTGAATAGTGATAGAGAATTTTTGGAGGAATGTATTTTATATGTAAACAAAAGATAAGATAGTATTTTAGAGAAATTGATAATGTTTTTATATTAAGCAATATTATCACACAGAAATGAAGAGATGTGTGTATTGATCTGTAATAATTTGAATTATAAAATAGTAGGAAGTAATTGAACATAAATTTTTCTTTTATTCCTAATCTTATCCCCTCCAACTATTTTTATATGGTGCACTTGAAATAACATTGGTGTTAAAATTGGCAACCTATTTCGTACTTACAAGTTATTGTAGATTATAAAATAAATTGTATTTATATGAAAGTCGATAGAAAAATTGTGTTCTTCACCAAGGGGAATCTATTACATTTTCCACAACCTTTATCTCGGAGTATACACTTCTCAAGTCATCTACTTTCGTGTACTATTTTCTATAAACAACGATATTGTAGAAATCGATAGCTCAAAAGAGTATGCAAACACACTTCATGATATTTATCCAATATCAATGGAAATTATAGTTGCTAGTTGTTACGGCCTACCTAAACCCTCCATACAATTCATTTTTCGTTTATAATAAAAAAATAATTCATGCTTGAAGCTTATTCCACGTGTACAGATCTAATCTATTGCTTTCTTACAGAGGAATCCTTGTCAAGATGAAACACAAATTTTTTGAGAAAATATGTTAAAATATATTATTGAGTCATCTAGAGTCAAAAAACGTTAAGCGTGTGTGCATGTGTCTATGTGTGAGTGTATAATGCTGTAACTTTCTCAGTTTTCATTCGATTTTCTTCTAATTTTCTTCTCAAAATTTTCCTTTTTCTTTGAAGGTGGCTTTTTTTATTATTACCGTCTTCAATATATCAATATAATTATTTCCATTGCGCTATATGGGCGCTATATTAGCGCTATAGTAAATTATGGTATTGCGCCAATATAGCGCTATGCTAGCAGCGCAACCATAGCGCCGACGAATTACCGCAATTTCGGCGCTAGATGGTAGCAATATAGCGCCGCAATAGATCCAACGGTTTCGATTTTTGCGCGGGT